>JAMPIV010004754.1:0-19786 GCA_024509875.1 Oreohelix idahoensis
AATAAATCAAATGGGAAAAACAATAAAAGATAAACCGCAAGAGGATAACAAATACAAATAACGCCACAGTATATAAATATAAATTGAGAATAGAACTGAAAGATAGAATAGGGTAGACCAACAAATTACAAACAAATCAAAACAAACTAAAGAACAGAGGAATATACAAAAACAACAATGAGTACAGTCTTCACAGCTAACACTAATAGCAACAGCTGTCGCAGCAAATTTTCAATCAAGAAAATTGCACCTATAGAAACGCACACAACAGACCTTCTATTACGTGGGATACTCTGTTGTGTGACACCGCCCAACCAAAACAACAACCCGCTGGATGCAAACAAATATCACATATAAATATTTAAACATAAATACATAAATGCATAAATAGTATGGCAATATGATGTAAATAGAGTGTTGCAGAAAGAATGTGTTGGAATGAAGGCTCAGTTACACTGCCTAATAGTACAGTACTGTGGTACTTTATTAAACAAATACTTCTGGTCTAATTACACTGGCTAACAAAAAAAATTTTTTTTTTCTTTCTCTAACATTTCTATGTTTTTCTGGTCAATTTTAATGCGCTGTTTTTAAATCTGCAAACCGTTTTTCTCTATCAGGTCGGGATCTCGAGAAATACGCAATTGAAGTTTTTTAACAACGCATACAGTATTATAACATCATTCGTACAAGAAGTATAACAGTTATGTAGGCTTGAATTTCTTTGCAGTCGACTTTCGTCGGTGAATGGCATGTGGTACATCGCGATGAAACATCCAACAATAATCGGCAAGCATGGTCACACTCCACCGTCCTTGATAACGTGACTCCATTACGGCGATATCTTGATGGAATCGTTCTCCATGTTCATCGCTGACTTCGCCAAGGTTGTCAGGGAACAAGTCAAGATGCGAATCGAGCAAATGGATTTTGAGGGACATGTTACAGCCCATAATTCTGTATGCATCTATGCACTGCTTAACAATATGCACATAGTCGACAGATTTGTGATTTCCCAGAAAGTTATCGACGATCGATTTGAATGCCATCCATGCGTGAAGTTCACTACCATGTAAAAGTTCTCGAATTGTTTGTCTGCAATAACTTTCCTAATATGAGGTCCTACAAAGATACCTTCCTTTATCTTTGCATCGCTAACTTGCGGAAACTTTTCTCGAAGATAAGTGAAAGCTTTGCTCATTTTATCTAATGCTTTTACGAAATTCTTCATGAGCCCCAACTTTATATGTAACGGTGTTAAAATGATGATGTCTTTGTTAACTAATGGCTCGTGTATTACATTTTTATGCCCGAGCTGCATACGATCCCTGATAGGCCACACCTTTCTTGCATAATGTTCCTGTCTGTTGCGGCTGTCCCATTCACATAGGAAGCAACAAAATTTAGTATACCCAGTCTGCATGCCCGTGAGAATTGCAATTACCTTTAGGTCTCCACAAATCCGCCATTGGTAGTCATTGTACTTTATTTTTGCCAAAAGTATAGCCATATTGTCATAAGTTTCTTTCATATGAACAGAGTAGGCGACTGGAATTTTGCAATAGCAAATGTCATCATCCATCTCAAAGTATTGAACAAGTTCTCTGTGTCTATGACGAAATTTAGATATCAAAGTATTGGGCGCTAAAAGATTCCATTCTTTGAGTCGCGAACCGAGTAATTCCACTTGTCCTTTGGTAAGAGCGAGATCACGTATTAGATCTGAAAGGTTAATTAAGTGAACACCATCATTCACCGGTATATAATCCGAGTCAGAATTAGTTTCTGAAGCAGGTAAACTATCACTTTCTGATGGTTCATTGACGTCCAACGGATATTGTTCTGGTGGAACTGGGATCGGACACGTGATTGGATCACGAGACACTGGTTTCGAAACCGATTCAATATTTGGATAAACCACAGACTTTCTAGTTTTAAAAGTGAAACCATGGATATTTGTCAAGCAGAAGTAACAATCAGTAGCGTGATTTGTCTTGTTCATGCCATATTACTGGCACTCCAAAAGGCATCGACTTATGCTTCGGCGATTTTCGTAACCAACCTGCCAATGTATTTGCACAAAGTCGAACAAAGTGCATTTGGCTTCCAAGATTTATTTGCATCATCAACTTTCGAATCGAAATAAAGTTCATATGCTTTCTTTAGTAATGGTGTAAAGTTTTTCTGGTGAACACGATCGGTAAAATATCCGCACACGTAACAGAACAGATCAGCTGAATTTCCACAACTTCTAGAAGCCATATTTCGCTCAGAATTATTTCAAAATACAGTAACTATTGGAAAAATAGCGTAAAATATGTCATGCATCTTTTAGCAGTATAAAAAGTGGAATTATTTTGCATTTTATTAATTTTTAATAAGTTATGTAGTAAAAATGAAACGGAGCACATAACGGTTTCCCAAAAATATATGTATTCACAAATATCTTAAAAACCTGACGTGATAGAGATAAACGGATTTCAAATTTGAAATCAGCGCAAAAAACTGACATAAGAACACTTATTCTTATATAAGAAAGAAAAATGTTGTTTGTCAGTGTTATTTTAAATTCAACACAGAAATAGAAGCTCCATCGTTGATGTGAATGATAACAATCGATGTAGGACTTCTCAGTTCAATAACATTTCCTTTCGCAAACACTGTCAAATATTCTCCAGTCCTGATGTGTAATGTTCTATGTTTCAACCAAGCTTGCTGTGCACTGTCAGTTGTATGGCAAATGTCTAACGAACCAAATGTCAACAAACGCTGACCTAGTTACTGCATACTCTCGACAGGACAGGTCACGCTGACATCACTGTAGAGTAGTACTGTTGATGTATTTGTGTGTCGTAACAGACCCCAAGGAACGTCTGGTCTCAGTAGTTTACTTCTCAATATGGTCACTGTGCAGGTTGACCCAGGAAGCTGGCACACCAGTTGTTAAACTCATACTGGCCAGTAGTTGTCAACTCATTAAACCCAACACAGTTTTGGTCATACAGGTCATCTTGTCCTGGAACGTGATGAGGCTCCGACAAGAATGTGAGTGTAGACAATGAGTGTGTATATGAATGTCAGAACGCGAATGGTAGAATGATTCGATAGAGTTGACAAGTTGGTAGTACATCACTCATACTCACACTGTTCGAATTCAAGAAGTATTGGAACTACGGTGGTCTTTTTATAACATTTAATGAGACGCACACTTGGACAGTACGTTTATGGTTACAGGAACAAATGTCGACATAGACAGCATAATGTTGATCACAGGAATATCATCTTAAGTTAGCATTCATGCTTGGCAAATATCATAATGGAGCATTCGTAAATAAGCATTCAGAGTTCCATCATGTAAATCATCTGGCTTTACTGACTGGGCACGTCAGACCATAACCAATATATAGGAAGGCTTCTAGACCTAACCTCGTCTAGCGAATATCCCTTCACGTAAAGTTCAATATATATATTTTCCATAAAGATATAGGAATCCCAGACATGGGTTCTCACATGTAGCAGTGATCTCTTGGTTCATCGAGCGATAGTACAGGCATCCCTTTTTCTCACTCGATAAATACAAAGTATATGGATTTCAACATGGCGGTGCTTCTCTCGTGAGCTCCACTCACTATTGGATACAGACCAAAATTGGTCATTCGTTAAATGTCCTCATTTCTTCATAGCTTCTATCATAGAGGTAATTGAATAATATCATATAATCTAGTGCTGATACATAGGAATGTCATCTTCCTTTGAATAAATATTCTTTTCAAAAGTACCACTGTGCATCTGCTTATCGACAACGATGGCGAAGCCCAAGTTCATAATAAATTGTGGTTTTACCTTTCTATGCGAAATATAACTTTGCCATTCCTTGGCAAAAGAGAATAAACACTGGGGTAAAGTACATACAACATGTCTAAATGACTATCACTTTTCCCCATCTACTTATAGATCACTTTTTTGGCGATAGGCCGGCTACAACAAAATTCGACATCCCGACAGGATGACAGCCATGAATCACACCCCCTGCTAGCGATACTTCCGCTGCATAGCCTTTTGACCTTTTCCAGCGACAACCAACATAGTTCGACTTAGAAATGTAAAGATATCCATATATAAGACAGACTCGTCCTACTCATACAAACACTACGTATAAATTCAGGCCATAGATATACTGAAGCAAGAACAATCTATTCCTACCCAGCCAAAGAATAAATCGCAGTAGGCCTAAATTCGTCCGCGGAGTCCGATCGAAGATGACGGAACTCCTTTCAAGGGAAGTAACTCAAAAATGACTTCTCCTTAAGCACTTAAAAAGGAAATACTTTGTTTACAAAATATTTGCGAACATAATAAGTATATAAATGTATTATATTGCAAGATAGTAAAAATTGCACTTTACAATAAGCCATGAGGTTTTAATGCTTTTATTGTAAAAAAATGATTACTTATAAAAATGATGCTAGTTATATTATCATCTGATAAATATGCATATTATGTCTAGAGATGTTTTCTACATGTAATAATGAGCAAGTGGCTCATTCAAATGATGAGTACCCATGAAAACATTGGCTATTTTATGAAAGTGGATTGCCATTACCATAGGAATTGGAAATCCTGGACATTACTAAGGATATTGCAGAGTACTTGGGAAATAGAATAAATAAGTACGCCAGAAAAAAAAAAAAAAAAGATTTTTTTTTAGTACTTGCAGGCTTTTAATATGGAGCAAATAACAGTACAGAAAAGAGATAACACCCCTACCACATCCAAGAGAATGTAATCAACTATATTTTTGAATGAAATGTAATAGATTATGATAATCCAGCCAAGTTCTGCAAATAAGATAGTTTATTGTTCATTCCCCAGTGTTGCCACTCGTCACATTTTTTTTTAGTGATGACCTTATGAGTGTTTTGCAGATTTTGTTGGGCAGTGTTGCCAATTTGTAAATCTGGTGAAAAATATTATGATGTGATGAATAAGTTACACTTTTTGAAGTTGATGTCCACTACTAGTTTTTTTTTTACATAGCAGACGACCTCATATAGACATAGGACCCCAGTATAGGAATTAGATTAAATTTTTTGGAAATATTTTTGGACTTAGAAAAATTTTTGAACTTTAAATTTTTCTGAAAAATTTTTTTTGAACTTAGAAATTTTTGGGGATGGATTTTTGTTATTAATAATAATAAATTCTTTAAGCACCAAACACGGCGCATAAGGCAGAAACCAGTGCTCTCCAGGTTGTTCGTTGTGACGCCACTCCTCTTAGCTCTTGCACATTATTTAGGCCCAACGTTCTTCCTTCTCTTATTATTGTTCTTCTGAGTGTTTCTTTTGGTCTTCCTTTTTTTCCTCTTACCCTCAGGAACCCAAGTGAGCGCCTGTAGTGGTATTCTGTTGTTTTGCATTCGTAGGACATGACCGATATATGACCATCGTCTTTTCCTTATATAGTCGGAGACATATTTCTGCCTAGAGTCTTCTCTTATTTGTCGATTAGTCTTGAATTCTTTCCAACTGATGTTCATGAGTTTTCTAAGACATTTGTTCTCGAATGTATTCAGCTTGTTCTCCAATGATTTTGTTATTTTCCAACTCTCACAGCCGTATGTTAACACTGAGATAACATTTGAATTAAACAGACGAAGCTTGGTATGTATATTCAATGATCGTAATTTCCAAATGTTAGATAATCTATTGAAGGCGCTAGCTGCCAAAGCAATTCTAGTATGGATTTCTCTTGTTGTGTCACCATCCTGAGTCATTTTACTGCCTAAATAATTGAAACTTTCAACTTTCTGTAGTTTTTCCCCGTTCAAGATGATATCAAAGGTCTCGTTAGAAAAGTTCATAGCTTTAGTTTTAGAGGCATTTATTTGGAGACCTATTTTAACCGAGAGATGACACAAATTATTTATTGCTTCTTGGGATTGTCTTGGTGTTGAACTTAAGAATGCTACATCATCTGCGAAATCCAGGTCCCCCAGGAATTTTCCATTTGTCCATTTTATACCCAATTGTTCATTGTGGGTATAGTTTCTCATAACCCAATCAATAGCTATTCCAAAAAGTAGTGGTGACATAATACAGCCTTGTTTAACCCCTGTTTCTACTGTAAACCATTCTGTATTCCCTTTATTTGTTCTAACACAACATCTTGCATTGTCATATAGCGCTTTGATTATATTCACATATTTTGTTGGAAAACCATAGATTGTAAGTATCTTCCACAATGATGGGCGGTGTAGACTATCAAAGGCTTTTTGAAAATCGACGAAGGTGATAATAAGTGGCGATTGCCTTTCTACTGATTCTTCTATAATTGTTCTTAGTGTGAATATTTGATCAATACATGATCGTTTCGGCCTGAAACCCGCTTGTTCTTCTCTGATCTTTTCGTCAGCATGCAATTTAAGTCTTTCTAACATCATGCAACATAATAATTTTCCAGGTACTGATAATAGAGATATACCACGCCAGTTATTACAGTCTGATAGATCACCTTTCTTCGGTAACTTTACAATAATACTGTCTTTCCATTGTTGTGGTGGTTGTTCTTCTCTCCATACTTCATTTATAATATCTAAAATTCTCAAGAGGTTGTTGTCATTAACTGCTTTAATCATTTCCCCTGAAATTTCGTCAACTCCAGCAGCTTTAAAATTTTTTAATCTTTTAACGGCTTGTTTGATCTCGTCCAGCGTGAATTCATCGCAAGTTATTGGCAAGGTGGTTGTGAGTGTTTCATTATTAAAATCAGGTGTTACTGTTGGTGGTGGTCTGTTTAGCACCTCCATGAAGTGCTCAGCCCATCTCTTCATTTGTTCTTTTTCTGTTGGTATTGAATTCCCTAATTTACCTTTAACAGGTGTTTCCATAGCAGTAGGCTGGTGACATAGTTGTTTTGTAATTTGATAAAGGCACCTACTATTACCAGTTCTTGCAGCATTTTCAGCTTCTACGGCCAGTTCATTGATGAAATGTCTTTTATCTCTTCGAGTTTTTGTCTTCACTTCTTTATTTAACAAGTTATAAGATAGTTTGCAAGATTCAACTGCATTATGTGTACTTGCCGCTAGTAGTTTAAGTTTTGCTGTTTTCCTTTCTTGTATTTTATCCCAAGTATCTTCTCTCATCCTACGGGATACATTTGCGGAGCCCCGGGATCTATATGTGGCCGTGTACATAGTTGTTCCTTTGGAAACAGACTATATTCTTACAAGACAGAGGAAGCACAGACCACCCCATAATTTTATATTTTATGAGAAACAGAAAATAATAAATAGTGTCACATATTTAGGGTAGAGTCGCTTCTACACGCCATTTCTAATAATTGGGTGATTTCCCCTGACCAATCGGATAGCTCAGATTTACCCCGGGGAAAGTGGAACAACGACGCCATTTGGGCAGTAGAATGAAAGAGCGCAACTCAAGAGGTCGTATCTGGTCCAGCTCTACATATTTCTTAGTTTGAGAAAATCAAACTTCAACATTTCTTATAAAATGTGTATTTCAGGACATTGAGTGGTTATAATTTTCTTACTGGCGTAAGTAGTGACAATCGTTAAATATGTATTTTGAATAGAGCTCCCAACCCTAGTCGCAGCAGAACTAGGTTCGAGGATTTGAGTCTATTTGCAAAAAAAATGTCTTACACCTCAAACCATGTAGAGTAGAAAATATTCTTGTGTTGGAAAGCATTTAACTCAAGGAATGCTTATGACTATAAAGAAATCAAGGACAAATCTGAGGAGATGGGCAAATGTCGTCGAACCTAAAATAAGACTGTAACTTAAAAGAAGGAACACGGTGGAATGAGAAGGTTCGCCATATTTGACAATTGAGTAGGCCTACGAGACAAGGATGCAAAAAGGGATTTTTGCATCGATGAAAGCATCTGATGAGATGATAGAATTTTATTATACTTATTATGGTAAAAATGTTCTGAATTCCAGACTTTGTTGAAATTTTAAGTTTCATGCTGAAAGATATTAAAAGTTTTGCATGAAATCGAACGCTGTTGAAAAGGTGAATTACTACAGTTTTGAGATCTAGATAAGAAATCTATCCATTTCAATTAAATTCGCTACATCAACACCTAAGAGAAGAAAATCGAACCTGGTAACACAAATTTAAGAGAGAAATCTAAATCTCTGGTGATTAGGCCAGTTAAACATCTGCTCTCTGTAAAGTAAACTGAAAATACTGCATATACCGGCACTGCCACATGAAGGTAATATGGTGCCGTTCCAGTCCTAAGGAACACCTGCCCCGGTTACAATATCTTATGAAGACTCCCATGTGATAGAAGCTTTACTACTCTTCTATCGATATTTCTCCCAAGAGTAATCTTGTGTAAAGATAGACTCCATTGAAACCTATAATAGATACTCTTGAGTTTTGGCCACTATTGGACCACTACTACAAAGCAGGGGAGGCAATACCGTCACAGATAGCATGGTTTACTAAATTATCCACATACACACACACAAATACACACCGAGATACAGATTTGTATTCAAATTCCTCGTCACCACTTCCCCACACTTAGAAACCACTCTCTCTACTCCCTCCCCTTTCACTCACCGTTCTTTCAACAGCTAGCATATTTAGTTCCCGATACTTTAAAAAACAATGTAACTTTACTTCTCCACTGCTTTCAAACGTTGTGTACTTGAAGAAGGCCGTATGGTCGTAACGTGGGTCGTTTCTTTATCCTTTACTCTAGTAAGAATCACACCAATACGTGCTTTCGTTCATCGTGCTGGTTAACAATCTAACTGATGGTTTTCTCATTTCTTCCTTTACGCTCCTCAAGCCTTTTCGATATCATTATCATCATCATTTTCCTGTTTGCTCCCAACGAAGCATGGAACCACCGTTACAACAGGTCCCCTTGCAGAAAGCCTGCAAAAAGCTTCTACTTGCTGTAGCAGCGGTAGTTTTCTGTAGCAGTTTGTTTTGCATGATGAGAATGTCAGCCCTATGCGCAACCTCATATTAGTCGCCTTGTACGACATGCATCAGAGAGCATTAGTCATATTCTTTCTTTGTCTCGCAAGAGACCCCCCGGACCTACACAGGGCCCCTTTCAATATACATATCATAAAAAATATTATCTAGCTTATTCCAAACGTAGACGCACACGAAACAATATCGTTTATCTTTTTATGTGTATAATTTTCTATCTCGGCGGACATCTCGTGACTTCAGACTAATTTCACAGCTCCTGTTTGATACAGTCACTGAGACTGCTTCTGGCATAGACCAGGGCTGTTCGCCATCTCTCGTGCTCTCGTGACGCTAACCCTCTATCAATGCGACTCAAACAAGTGCTCTATGAGGACTCAATGAGTGCCCTGTCAAGGCGGTAAACGTTGCAATCAGGCTTGGTAATGGGCTCTTCCTAGGGCAATATGGCGTGAATGGGCCCCAGAGATCACTGTATGGTCAGGACCATTTCCCAGTAGATAGATACGTCTGGTTTCTACTAGACGATGGATGATAACAAATTTGGGATAGACGTGGGCAACTAAATCTCTACTCGCCCGACATGTTGTGTGTGTTTTCAGCGTTTGTGTATGATCTGGTGGATAAAAGCATTTGTAGTAACAGCTTAACGTGTAATAAAATGAAAATGGAGACGAACAAATAGCATTAAAAAACAAAAAGAACGAAAGATGACATACAGATGATTGAGTTTATGAATGGTCAGACGGACTGACAGATTGACAGACAGGTAGATAGATAGATAGATAGATAGACAGACAGACAGATAGATAGATAGATAGATAGATAGATAGATAGATAGATAGATAGATAGATAGATAGATAGATAGATAGATAGATAGATAGATAGATAGATTAGATAGACAGACAGACAGAGAGATAGGCAGGCAGACAGACAGACAGAGAGATAGGCAGGCAGGCAGAGATAGATAGATAGATAGATAGATAGATAGATAGATAGATAGATAGATAGATAGATAGATAGATAGATAGATAGATAGATAGATAGATAGATAGATAGATAGATAGATAGATAGAGTGTCGGTACTGTGATTCGAACCCAGATATATATATATATATATATATATATATATATATATATATATATATATATATATATATATATATATATATATATATATATATATATATATATATATATATATATATATATATATATATATATATATATATATATGCATACAGAAAGAGAAATCGTAAATTAGTATCAAGTTTATTTAGGACATTTTGTAAAGATCACATATTTCTTAGTTCGAAAACCGTTTTTGAGTTCGTTTCTCCGGTCCTCCATTCCCTCTGTGGTACACCGCGTACGTATGCGGTCCCAGTGGGATTCGGGTTTGGCATGCAGACGTAATGAAAATATGGCATCAACAGTCTGATAAATGGTCACACTGACTCTTAATTTGTATTACCAAAGTGTTGTCATTAAAGCCTGTTTGCTGATTTTATTTCTGGGTTGTTGTTTTTTCTGTCATAAGTGTCTCACTCACTGATGCCGTTTGGTGTTTTGTTTGTTTGCTTGTTTTTGTTGGGTTTTTTTCGTTATATAAGTCTATACTGAGTTGAATTTAATTCTGCATACTTTATCCACCTCTGAAACTTGCTACACACCACGTAAAATTACTGAGTTTCCTTGTTAATATTCTAGCAATAGTTTCCCGATGTATTTAGGGAGTTTCGATTAGCTGATTTAAAAATTCGCTTTGCTATTCCCCTTCTCCAGTTATGTTCCCCCCTCACCCCTTTTTTCGTTTTTTCCATGCCCACTAATTTAGAATATAGGTTTATTGTCTATTGAAAATGACGTCTCACACCTGCTGGGGTCTTGACGCGCGCACAAGTGCCGCTTCACGAAAAACCTTTCTGGTTTCCAGAGCTTTACGAATTGCATAAGAGTTTGAGGAACTGTAGTTTATTGTTCACAAATGTGGACAAAGAACGAAAGCATTGCGAGCACGAATTTGAATGTGACCATAACTTAAAACTTACTGTCTTTTCTAGAAGTGATGTTGTCACGAAATGGCTTATTTAAGAGTCTGTCTGAGTAAAGAGACAAGACACCAGTTTTGAGGAAAGTCTGAGAAGATAGATTAAGATGAGACTTATAGCTTCAAGGGTGAGAACCTAGATTGACTCTCCCTCGCCACTTGTGACTTGTTTTATTAGCTACTGTCTCACCACCTCTCGCTCAGCTGAGATAAGGTATGCACTAATTACTAGCCACAGACACAACTGTACAGTTAAAGAATACAGGTACAGTATAGTGAACGACATACTGATCCAGAGCACATTTTATAGTTTATTAAACAAAAAAATCGTTAGCACAGAGAAAAATAACTATAATGTGCAAGGTCGCACAACCTGGAAAAAAGAATAAATCAATAAATGACACAATTATCAAGAAATTTACCACGCACTCTTCAACGACTTCATGAAAACAACTAAGGTTAAAGAAATATACCGGGCGGGGGTCTCTAAGTAAGAGCCACAACCACTTGAACACTACTATTACTAACTAAATAAACTGTGGAGTCCCACACACCACAAGAATACTCTCCACTAGTTTTCACTCTGTCCCGTTTAACCAGTCAGAGGAAGACTTACTAACTAATCTGACTAAAATGTCTCAAAGGCGCTCCTACACAACTAACTTATATACCGCTAAATCCTACTCCATTGAATTCTGCAGAACTAACTCAGAGGCTCTCCTCTAAGTATTATCTATCTAACTCTACTCTCTCCCCTCTACTTCAGTTCAGTGCCTTCCTGATGCTATCGTCTTCGTCTGAGGCTCAGCTGCGTTACCATTCATCAGGTACCTCCTCCCGTTAGCATTTAGAAAGGTATGATTTCCCTCTCTCCTCTCCAGAATAACCGATGAAGGGGCCCTTGGTGAATATATATTTTTGCGTCTGGCTGTAGATCTAGCAATGATGATGGCAACTCAATTCTTCCTACACAAACTACGATTTAAACTGCTTCGGATTATGGCCTACGGCTTTATTGTGGCAGTATGTAAACAATACCAGGCAACGTAGCCTGTTCTGTACTGGGCCGTACAAGATAAGATCTCAAATTTCTAGACAATTCCACGCTGAGGTATATGTTTCCTAACGTCAGGGGAATTCTCAATGCTACTACGTCTTGCAGACGTAACTAGGGGCGCCCGTTACTTTGCGCGTACCCCAGTTTTTCTCTCAATTACACCAATGTCTCTTGCCTCCCTCTCCGAGAACGCAAAGTCCGTTGCAGGCTTAGGGACCTACAACGCCGTGAATCGCTGTAAAACAAAATAACTTATATACATCAACCCCCAAAATACATAATTCAAACACATTAATAACCAAAGATTTACATACATCCCGCTTTCCCATACCATAATAAAACTGCACTCAATACAAGCCCTCATGCTGTACCCTATTTCTGCCCTCGGGTCAGACTTAACAGCTCACCCTTCCCCTCTCTTTTTCACTGACAATAGGTTGTCTATTACGCTTAACACAGACGCGGGCTGACCTGATTGCTTCTGAGGCCAGCCCGTGACCGAGTCAGTTACCCGTCACAACACCGCTTCGCTGTATCTCGATAAAATAACTTTTACTTAAATAATTTCCCAGCACTATTCTTATATTAAAGGCAGCCCACTGAGGGTTACCAAAATAGCACAAATATCTACACACAACTGCATACCCCATATCATAATACTAAACTCCCTTCATCACTCTTTTTTTCACCGACAATGTAGTGGTGTTTGATGGTATTGTATGATGGTGTTATTACTAAATGTAAATTGTATGAGGCCAGCTGTGAAGGCTCCTGAGATAAAATGTAGTGGTGAATTGTCAGAAGGCCTTTCTTGCTACCACTACGACCTCACACTTAATTTTTTTTAATGAATGTGGCTACGTAAAGTGTCTAGGGTTATGATATGTAGTGTGGTGTAATGGATTATAAATATACCCACAGATATTAACAAGACTAATAATATTAATAAATGTTAAAATACACTGAACTAACTCACGTGTGTAAAATTTTTGATATAAGTATATTACATTTATTTTGTTCTGTGTCAATTTTTTAGGTTGACCAGAACTTAAAAGGATTTAGAGATTATGAAAAGAAATGCATAGAATATTATATCATAAATGCAATAGTGTACATATATATGTACTATACTAGTTAGTTTTATTAAAATGTTCTAGTATTCATCTACTTGGGAGGATAGTACTGTTTGTGCTGTTGGGGTGGCCTCATCACACCTGTCTATATTGACTACACAGTGTCCAGAAAATGGTGGGAATCTTTATGGGGTTCTTAGTAACTAAAGGGCGTTGGTGAAAGTCCAGCAGACCAGAGGCTCACTCATCTGGTAGTTGTCGCTCTGGTGCTGAAATCAGGTGGTCCCACCTCTCCGTGCTGGCGGGCAATAATGGTGGTCTCTGTCACAAATACTGCACAGATACATTCGAGTAAAGTCACCAACTGAATAGACCCTGCTTTGTTGACGACAGAAACTCGCAGCTCTGCAATCAAAGTATGGGCCATGTGTCAAAATCTATTCTCTACCCACGTCTGGACACAACACTGACACAACAACCACGTCATACAGACAGGTCAGATCTCTCTGACCAAACAGCACATTTACCATGGTGGTTTTACATCAGATAGATCCTCCCAGACTATAGATCCTGAAAAATGTTTATTAGTTTTCGGCCCTAAAAGAGGATAGGTAATATGTATCATTATTCTCAACACTTGATCTGTCTTGCATAATCCTTGCTGGAGTTTATGTACATTGTTGGTCCCTAGACCCTGACTAGGGCGGGGGGTCTAGAGCAAATCCCTACTTGTTTGTAAGGCTAGATTTCGATATGGCAGTATCAAATCACTCGAACATGAAACAATATTCAAAATATATAAGGAAATAATTTCAATCTTACCAGATTATGAATAAATAACACAGAATTGCTAGCAAAACTCAGCTGAGCTGCTGGCTATAGTATGGCGTCCCTAAATTTATTTCACTTGCTTTCATATGGAATCACCACACTTTAAAATCTGTGTCTATCACTGAACAACTATTGAAGAATGGCCCCACTTTCGCGTCTGAGCGCTAATGATATGATTGTCTGTGGCCAATCACTGCCTAGGTTATTTGAATTTCAAAATTTCTACACTAAAGTCATTTCAGTCATGCTTCAGTCAAGTATGGATGTTTATCTGTTAGTCTGTCCGTCTCTACTTGTGTTTCTAAAAAAAATGTGCTTGGTTTTTGAACCAACCTTTCTCTCCCCTCCAAAATTTTGTCGTTAAAAGTTATATTTAGACACAGCTACCGCTCAAAAACCCTCTCCTCCATACTAAGTAAATTTGAACACCTGCGTCCAAGGTCGTGTTTTTGTGTGCAAATTGCGACACTTTTTTATTCAACACAGTCTGTCGATGATGTGAACTACACTGTCTTTTGTCATTATCTTCAATATTATCTATCCGTTTGTAAAATTAAGACCATCTTAGTTCACTGCTCAGAATAGGCCATCCGGCCAGCTAATTTTTATATTCCTAACATTAATATTAAGAAAAAAATTACTTTTTAATTTTTGTAATATTCCTAACATCTGCGTTTTACCGCTCCATTCAAATCAAAAGCTTGGTATCGCAAAAGCGTCCAATAAATGACTGTGGCGTAACATATCTAGGGTCCCTTCTGTGGAGTTGCTTACTTTTTATGTCAACTTGGGAAACGTGACTTTTCTCCGTTCCCCCCCCAATTGCGTCTCCTTAGCCTTTCCAGTCATATTTTTTTTCTTTTTGATCCGCCGTTCCCCTCCTGTCTAGCAAGTCAATTATTATGGAGGATGATGACCCGCGGTCTAGGCGATCATGTACATCAGCAGCCTACGCATTATGTTTTTATCCTTAAATGTTATCTTTGGAGGGATTTTACCGTTGTATCTCTGTCAATTTCACTACAGACAACAACCTTAAATACTCATGGCCACTTTAGTTAAACCAAACTCCCGAGTTCATATACTATTATCTTCAAAGTTATCATAACATAGTCTGGTACTCTTAATATATTACACCATATACACCAGCCGCAGGTCCTAAATTCATATAGAGATATATTAATAAATAATACCACCAAACTTTTTTTCACATAACTACACTGGCTATACTTCGTATGATTACCACTGAAACTTACAATACACTGGCAGAAGTCAGGTAATTGATGGCAAACTACCGATTAAAATAAAATTAAATCCCAGCAGAAAGCTTACTCTGACTTGTTAAAATCCTTTAGCTAAAATTTCTACACCACTAATTTATTAAGACTTCGTACATACCCAGACTTTATCAGAATATCCACTAACCAGGCAGACTGAATTTATGTCTGGCACTTTTCACGGCAATAATAATCCAGGACTTGTGAGCGCCGACTAATAATTTGGCCCTGTATATATAGTGCCAATATTCTGAAGCAAGACAGACGCGGTGAGTCTTAGTTTCTAGAATTACCTCCCAAAAACCGATTCTACCCTACTTTGACGTAATCTAATGGCTGCTACATAAATTAAAAATCGAAACCAATCGTCAGAGCTTCCCGTTAAGCATCATAACATTATCTTAACATCTGACTAATCGTTAATCAAGCGACGATGAGTCGTTCCCCTTGCTGGAACTGAAAAGTGGGAGGAGGGGGGGGGGAGATCAAAGAACGTGAATTCCCCGCGAAGCCTGCTGCCCCGCGGAAAAATTTTTTTTTTTCTAGGTGTTTGCTACTTTTCTTTGTAGCACGCCCCTTTCAACCATCTATCATATACATAGAGCTGTTGGTTATATCAGGACATGTTTCATTTATTGTAATATGCTTTTGTTAGTATTTATTTGATACTATATTATCTCTAGTCGGAGTTTTTTTTTTTTTTGAATGTTGTAGTTATAGTTCAATGTTGTTTTATTAACCCAAAATATGATATTGTCTTAACTGATATGTTTTTATGTTTCACTGGATGGTTTTTGGTCAATCCGTATTTATATGGGAGGGAGTCTTTCACCAATGTAGACTACTGGCTCGCATCCTTATTTATTTTCTTTTGATATGTTAGCTTTTGTTTTTGTAATAAAGTGTTTTATTAACTTTTGTATTTCTGATGGGGTCTTCGTGCCTATGAGATTTTCTACACTCATTTCTACCTTGTGATTACTGCAGTATGTCTTAATGTTAAGCCTCTGCTATTCATATTTTTTGCAGTCCACCAGAAAGTGTCTAATTGTGTTTGGTTCTTGACACTCTTCGCATGTGGTTTCCTCTATCATGAAATATCCAGTTCCAAGCTCGACCCTCAGCAATTTTTTTATTAATTGGTATTTTTAGTTCATATTTTATCTGACATTTTTTGCTTGGTTTTTTCAGGATTTTATATGAGTGTCTTGCTTTTTTACTCTGGTCCCATGCTGTTATCCACTCTTTAGTTATTGCTTGAGCAATTAGGCTCTTAATTTCAAACTTACCTAAGCCTACTTCAATTTTGTTATAGCTGCGGAAAAATGTACTCAGTGTGACGTAAACTTATCTGACCGTCTATCAACAAGAATGACTCACTAGCCCACGCTCTCACTCAGGTAGGGGTTTACACCTACCCCTAAAAAGAGACGGGCTGGTGGGGTTGATCCTACAATTATCAGAACCCTGACAAGAAATGAAAACAACAACAAATCCGAAAACCGGATAAAAATTAAAGAGAAAAGAAGCAACCATATAATAACCAAAAAGAACGGGCGGGTTGAAAATACAAATTACAGTCACTTTGCCACAGATGTCTAGCTTAAATTCCTGGAAAAGCATAATCAATGGAAGCCTACAAACTCTGCTGTAGCTTTTGAATGGGATGTTTATGTTTAGCTGCTATGTTTTATGGCTTTGCTTTTAGTTGTGGTAATGTTGTAAATAATAAACAAGAAAGAAAGAAAGTAGAAAAAAAGAAAGAAAAAAAAAACAGGTAAGAATAAAAGACAAAAGCAGGAAATAAATAAAAAAAGAAAGAAAGTCAGACAGAACAAATACACAACACAACAGAAAAATAACACACGTGAACAGCACTTCGAGGACCGGAGTGTTACTATTTGTCACGGGTTGCCTCCCCTGCTTTGCAGTAGTGGTCCAACAGTGGCCAAAACTCAAGAGTATCTAAATGGGTCGTCAAAAGTGTCTACCTTAGCACAATATTACACTTGGCAGAGATGTAGATAGAAGAGTAATGACGCTTCTACCTTAATGGAGCTTTCACGAGATAATTCAGAAGTCAAGAACAATGCTGCTTAGCGCTGAACATTTGTTAACTTATATTTTTATAATCAAATTTAATAATCAATTAGTATTAATATTTAAAATAAAATGAAAAAGCTAGGTGATATTTTAATATTCAAATTTTCTCTTCACGGAGATTTAGGGTGAGGATATAGTTCAGAAAATTATGTTCGGTTGCTGGTGCCTTTTTATAAGCACTTAACTGATATAAAGGGGTCCTGCAACCGTTTTTTTCGTCAGTTCTTCGGTGGTGAGGGCTCTTCTCTACACAACTTGTCCAATTTAATCTCTCAGAAGAGTTAAATTCCCGAGTACACAGTGTAGCTCCGGGAAGATGATAAAAAATCACCAATATTCTTCCGGGTATTAAACTGGGAAAATATGTCTGGACGGCGCGAATAATGAGTTGCCTGAGTTACAATGAGCAAAGTGCATATATCGCACAATATATTATGCACTTTAGGCACATGTAATGTAATCATCAGTCATCACTGCTCCATTTGAAGTCTGGGGTCACCTCTGATGTCCGTTTTCCGCACGACTAGCCAGAAACAATCACCAGCGTTTGCTGTAGTTGTTTATGAATATACTATTTTCGTATGTTGAGGTTGCCAGCCTCATATATAACCACTTAGCAAGAAAAACATGTCTATTTCACATTTGTAATATAAAGGTTACACTTACCCCAATTAGGTTGTACACAATCTTCTCGCACAGTTTAGAATGGACACGAGCAATTTAAGTTATATGCTCTCGAATCACTTACTTACTTACTTAGTCGTTCCCCTTCTACCGTGAGGTGTAGAGGTTTGGAAGAGAGAGCGCCAGACTATTCTATCGGCTGTCTTCCTCCTGGCCTGGTTCCATTCTAGTCCTCGGTCCTTCAAAGATTGCCTAATGTTGTCCTCCCAGCGGACTCTGGGTCGTCTTCGGGGTCTGGATCCTTGGCTCTTTGTTTCCCATGCTTGTCGTGGTAGCCGATCTTCTCCCATTCTGCAGACATGGCCAAACCATCTTAGTTGGGACCGTTCTACTTGGGTCTGTAGGGGGTGGCATTTTAGGCCTTGACGTATCGTCTGGTTGCGTACCATGTCTCTTCTTGTTACTTCAACCACCTTCCTCAGATATCTCATTTCTGAGGTTTGGATCTGGCTTTTATGGGTTGTAGTCATTGCCCATGACTCGCATCCATATGTCAAGCTTGTGTTACTCGTAATCGTAATCACTTGGTCTGGAAATTTTGAATCCATTTTATGACAGGTGAATCTGCGAAACACTTGGTATTCAGAGTTTTTATTTATAAAGGGAGGGGAGGGGGGCTTATTTTTTAAGGTTTTAAGTTTCCCAAATACTTCGATCTGTCACTTATAAGTATGGAATTCTAGGTCCGATCCTTCTTTTACTCTGGCTTTTGGGAGTTGCTCGTTTGAAGTTGCGAAGAGTTCTGTGTCTCTGATTTCGCTAGATTATATCTCTCATTCTCAGTTGAAAACACAGTTGGTACTTCCGCCGAAATTTCCAATGAAATTTAATGTTTATTCCGGCTCTGACTTCAATCAAATCGTACGCTCTTTTAGCACTACGTGGGTAGGGGTGTTTAAATTCATAATCTCCTCCGCGTATTTAAAATATTACATTTAATATTGCAACGCGTGACCTCTTTCGAATCATGCGGTAATATTTCCGCCAACTCACAACAAATTTATGAACCTATTTGATGTCCAGATGCTACCTTCAAATATTTGACTCGCCAGACAGATTATCTGGGACAATCTTGTCACAGGGATGGTCCCGTGAAACGATTGTCCCATTATCGTCTGTGATCGTGCGTTCTCCAGACAGTCAAACAAAAGGATCGCCGGCCGCTCAGACAAACAATATGGTGTCTTCAGATACACAGACCGCAATCCAGGTGTTAATTGCCTGATTGTCGCTGGCCCCGGAAATGAGTTCTATCAATGTCGCTATTTCTCTTTACGTTTGCCGTCTGTATCAAAATGGGACGAGCCGGCTTTTCGTGATGAGAATATCGCTCGCTGACCGGTGGTATTATCACGAGTCATATGGCGTAACGTAAACAGTCTGGGAGTGGTCACAGAAAGAATGTAGGGCGTAAAATATGCCAAATAATCGAATAATAAGATGATCGGTGAGGAAAATGAAGAAAAAGAGATGATACTGCCGGAGGGGCTGAAGGTATGAGAGAGCACAAAAATACATGCACAAACAGTTATGTGACACTATTCCAACTATTAGTAACTATGATGTTGTTTTTGGTGTGTTACTGTTTACAAGTGAAACACTAAACACCATAAAGATGAGAAAGGAAATGAAAAGAAAGAAAACAGAAGCGAAGTCCCCCAGGTTAAAGCAACTATATAGCGAACAGTACAGCCAGCTGGACAGCGAAGTTAAACGCCAAACCCGAGCC
>JAMPIV010004755.1:0-56596 GCA_024509875.1 Oreohelix idahoensis
AGGTCAAAAAACAACCTTAGATATGCAGATGATACCGTGTTGTTAGCTGAAAGCAATCAGGAGTTACAAGAACTAGTGAAGCAAGTGAACAGTATAAGTCATGAATATGGACTCGACATTAATATTGAGAAAACAAAAACTATGATAATTAGCAAAACCCACATTAAAGATAAGAGTAAATGGGAAAATCCTGGAACAAGTCAAGAGCTACATATATCTTGGTCATATAATAACAGAAGATGGCAGATGTGAAACAGAAGTCAAGAAGAGAATAGGAATGGCCAAAGCTACATTCAACAACATGAAACATATACTGACATCTAAACAGTTATCTCACAAATTAAAACTGAGAATCATAAAGTGTTATATATATTCTGCATTTCTGTATGGTGCGGAAACATGGACGATGAATAAACATTTGGAAGAAAGAATTGAGGCTCTTGAAATGTGGATATATAGAAGAATGGGGTGTATCTCATGGAAAGAGATGAAAACAAATAAGGAGGTCCTAGAAAATCTAGGTATAAAAAAAAGAGAACTAATGAGGGAGGTTAAAGTTCGGCAGCTAAAATACTTTGGCCACATAAAAAGGCATAACACCTTGCAGAAGACCATAACAGAAGGGAGAGTTGAAGGCAAACGTGCAAGGGGAAGACAGCGCTATAAGTGGGAAGATAACATCAAGAGATGGACAGGAAAGAGTCTATCAGAGTGCACCACCAAGACAAGAGACAGAAGACGTTGGAGATCCATTACAGCCAACCTTAGTTGTGAAGATGGCAACTGATGATGATGATGATGAAGTCTCCTAAGCAAATAATTGTGTCAAACTACTTTGAAACATTGCTGACATTGATGATGATTGTTTAGTAGTCACAGTTTGTTATCAAAATACGGAATCTGTGCAGAAAAGCTAGACACACTAGATTTAGTTGATGAGTGGGCTTAGTTATATTCTGGCAAATCAAAAAGCAACAAAACTAGACCTACCGTAACATCTAATCATTAGTTCTTGGTAGAAGATGAAGCTAGGTAAAAGGAACCCGTTCACGCCCATTGAGGCATATTGGGAATATGGTGTTAGGCCCATATTATCTTGACCGTCGGCACACGAGGGGTGATGTGGTCGGCATCACGCCGGCTGCCTTAACCTTCCCAGAGTTGCTCTGGTACCCATTTGGGGCTGGGTCGACCCAGGAGCCGTTTGTGGCCTAAAAAATTCCCGCCTCATCTGGGGATCGAACCATAGACCACTGCGCTAGGAAGCCAGTGCACTAACCACTATGCTACCGCGGCTCCCTAGGATGAAGCTAGGGATACAATTAAAACATTAAACAAGAGTAAACAAGTTTTAATATGACATTATTCTTCTTTATTTGTTTGAAAATTACGTAATGCACGATTGCATAATTTATTTTTTTCTTACAAAGAACCACGGACAAACTGGTGCGAATAACACTAAATGTGCTAATTGTGGCCATAAGCATGTTTTTTTTTTTACTTGTATATGGATTAACTTGATGTTTGAAGACTAAAAAGAAAGTTTTATTGTCTGCAACAGTAATTTGTCTTTGGTAAGATCGCATTCTACAGTCAACTTTTTAGCGTTTTTCAATTCTACATGCAAAATGCTTTAAGTATACCAAACACACTTGTGTTAATACTGCCAAAGACATTATATATTACAATTCTCTATCCATTTCCCTACAGTTTTGTATATAATAAGTACATGTTCAAAGGAAAATTCAGAAAAAAATTTAGACTGAAAGATGAACACTTCACTCTATAAAATTATGCCCACAAAAAAAGTCTGGCACAGCGTGCAAAATAACTCTGGAATGAAAGAGTTAAAGAACCATCTGAGCAAAATCTGCTCCACTAACATCACAGTTATAAGGTTTCTCTCCTGTGTGTGTCCTTTTGTGTCTCTTCAAATTATTATTTAGAGAAAATTTTGCTCCACAGACATCACACTTATAAGGTTTCTCTCCTGTGTGTGTCCTTTTGTGACTCTTTAAATGGCTATTGTTAGAAAATTCTGCTCCACAAACATCACACTTATAAGGTTTCTCTCCTGTGTGTGTCCTTTTGTGACTCTTTAAAGCACCACTTTGAGAAAATTCTGCCCCACAAACATCACACTTATAAGGTTTCTCTCCTGTATGTGTCCTTTTGTGACTCTTTAAATAATCACTAAGAGAAAATTCTGCTCCACAAACATCACACTTATAAGGTTTCTCTCTGTTAAACTCTGTTTAGTTGTTAACTCATACTGGCTACTAGTTGTTAAATCACGCTTTATTTGTTAAATACCGTGAATGTCCACCAGTTGATAAATGTAGATGTTGGGACTGGTGTAGTAAAGTGTAACGATTGTCAACTCATTAAACCCAGCACAGTTTTGGTCATACAGGTCATCTTGTCCTGGAACATGATGAGGCTCCGACAAGAATGTGAGTGTAAACAATGAGTGTGTATGTGAATGTCAGAACGCGAATGGTAGAATGATTCGATAGAGTTGACAGGTTGGTAGTACATCACTCATACTCACACTGTTCGAATTCAAGAAGTACTGGAACTACGGTGGTCTTTTTATAACATTTAATGGGACGCACACTTGGACAGTACGTGTATGGTTACAGGAACAAATGTCGACATAGACAGCATAATGTTGATCACAGGAATATCATCTTAAGTTAGCATTCATGCTTGGCAAATATCATAATGGAGCATTCGTAAATAAGCATTCAGAGTTCCATCATGTAAATCATCTGGCTTTACTGACTGGGCACGTCAGACCATAACCAATATATAGGAAGGCTCCTAGACCTAACCTCGTCTAGTGAATATCCCTTCACGTAAAGTTCAATATATATATTTTCCATAAAGATATAGGAATCCCAGACATGGGTTCTCACATGTAGCAGTGATCTCTTGGTTCATCGAGCGATAGTACAGGCATTCCTTTTTCTCACTCGATAAATACCAAAGTATATGAATTTCAACATGGCTGTTCTTCTCTCGTGAGTTTCACTCACTATAGGACCCAGACCAAAATTGGTCATTCGTTAAATGTCCTCATTTCTTCATAGCTTCTCTCATAGAGGTAATTGAATAATATCATACAATCTAGTGCTGATACATAGGAATGTCGTCTTCCTTTGAATAAATATTCTTTTCAAAAGTACCACTGTGCATCTGTTTATCGACAACGATGGCGAAGCCCAAGTTCATAATAAATTGTGGTTTTACCTTTCTATGCGAAATATAACTTTGCCATTCCTTGGCAAAAGAGAATAAACACTGGGGTAAAGTACATACAACATGTCTAAATGACTATCACTTTTCCCCATTGACTTATAGATCACATTTTCGGCGATAGGCCGGCTACATCAAAATTCTACATCCAGACAGGATGACAGCCATGAATCACACCCCTTGCTAGCGATACTTCCGCTGCATAGCCTTTGACCTTTTCTAGCGACAACCAACATAGTTCGACTTAGAAATGTAAAGATATCCATATATAAGACAGACTCGTCCTACTCATACAAACACTACGTATAAATTCAGGCCATAGATATACTGAAGCAAGAACAATCTATTCCTACCCAGCCAAAGAATAAATCGCAGTAGGCCTAGACTCGTCCGCGGAGTCCGATCGAAGATGACGGAACTACTTTCAAGGGAAGTAACTCAAAAATGACTTCTCCTTAAGCACTTAAAAAGGAAATACTTTGATTACAAAATATCTGCGAACATAATAAGTATATAAATGTATTATATTGCAAGATAGTAAAAATTGCCCTTTACAGTCTTACCACACCTCCCGGGAAAAAAAAATAGGTTCAGCATCGAACTTCGTGATAGGATAAGGTCTAACCCTAATTGGAGTATGTTCAGTTAGAACAATGTCATGCTCAATGACATGAGTTTGTCCAGGGATGTCAGTGAGGACATCCTGAAATGTTTGTAACATAGACGAAACTTGTCGCCGTTCTCCTAGAGACAAATCAGGAGAAACAGTAACGTCTTTCCATGATTCACTAGAATGAAGTGGGATCATTGGAAGCGGAAGATTAACATCCGAAAAACTTGTTTCCTCATCCTGTATTACAGACAGTGATGAGTAATGACCATGTTTGACATGAGAATCGTCCGTTGCCTGGAAAATAGGCTGTAGATAGTCAGGACGTTCATGGAACTCCGTAAGCATATTGATGTGGAAGGTTTTATGCTTCCCGTTGATATCGACGATGTAGTCAACATCTGAAATTTTCGATATTATATCGTACGGACCTTTCCAACTAATAAGGAGTCTATTTTCACGACAAGGTAGCAAAACAAATGCTTTGTCACCAGGACAAAGTTGTCGTAAAGTTCTCTTCTTATTAGCAAATTGTCTTGCCTTCTGCTTAGCAAATTCAGAAGAGGACGTTGCCAATTTGCATGCTTCGATAATCTTCTGTCTCAGCGCGATGACATACTCGTAAGAAGATTTTGTGTCATCGTCAATATTGTCAGCTGTTATAAGATCATGCAGCAAAGACATTGGGGCCGCGCGGTCGCGCGCCAAAGACAAGTTCAAAGGGAGAAAACCCTGTATGTTCATTGGGGACCTCTCTGTACGCGAAGAGGGCCGCGGGTAAAACCCTATCCCAATCTTGAGGATGATCCTCAGTTATCTTCCCTAATAAGTTCTTAAGTGTTCTATTTAGTCGCTCGACCATCCCATTGGACATAGGATGATAGATGCTACTCAAAGATCTCTCTATCTGTAGAGTAGACATTACTTGAGACATGGTATCCGATATCAGTTGGGTGCCATGATCTGATAATATTTCTCCGGGGAATCCCAGCCGAGAAAATATAAGCCAAAGAGCATCTGCAATGTCAGCGGTAGTAATGCTCTTTAGAGGGATAGCCTCTGGCCAACGTGTGCACATGTCTACACACGTTAAGATAAACTGATGTCCTCTAGCAGATTTGATCTTGAATGGACCAATGATGTCTATCGCCATTTTCTGGAATGGACGAATAGGAATATCTGCAGCCTGAATAGGCGCAGCATGACGAGGACCTTTGGATTTGACTTCTTGACATACTTTACAGGATCGACAATAGATCCGTATGTCCTTGTTCACAAAAGGCCAAAAGAAAGCCGCAAGAACTCTTGACTTTGTACGGGAAAAACCCATGTGACCAGCACACTGAGAGTCGTGTGCATGTTGTAAGATCTTAACTCTCAAATTCTTGGGTACAAGAATCTGAGAATGACTTGACTTAGTGGAGTCTTGCACCATACGTACAAGTACGCCATTCTTCATTGTAATCCAAGATTTACAATTTGAATCTTTATTCGGATCACCTTTCGTTACAAGAGTGAAGAATTTCTTAAGAGTCGGATCTTCTTCTTGTTGTTTTATAAACGAGTCACGAGAAATTACCAAGGGATCATCTTGGTTATGCACTTCATTATCTTCAACAGATGAAGTTTCAGGCATATTGAGAGCTTGAGCTCTCTAGTGACTACTGCATTAGCAGATTGCATATTTTGATTTTCCCAAACGGAAATTTGCTCCGGAGTGCATTCTTTGACTCCGTGAATGCGACCGATGATAAGATCAGCGATCGGATCCGGCAAAAGACATGCGTGTACATCTCCTGTGAAGAAAGGAGTAGCAATCCTAATGATAGCGGTAGAGTATTTCTCTATGGTGCCGCCAAATGTTACGCATTTGACTACTTTGCCTGTAGAATGAGAAGGATCTATGAGTGACTGCCTAACCCCAATAGTTGTGCATCCAGAATCAAAAAGTACTGAGACTGGATTGTCATTTACTAAACCTTTGTGTAAGACAAGAGAACCTCTCCCATCATGCGCGATTGACGCAGGAAGAGCGGGAAGAGGATGCCCACAGCTTAAAGTAGACACTGTGGTTGGCTCAAATAATGTTTTGCATTGGGGGCACTGAGATGCTCTCCCAAAATCAAAAGCGGCACATGCCATATTATTAGAGTCATCATTATCTTTATTTTGTTTATAGGCTTCGTGGGACTCTTGCTGTGCAGAGTTCGCCTGGTAATGAGCTTTATGTTTTTTGAATTGTGCTCTACCTCTGTTATTATTGCCTCTGTACTTATCATTGTTTCCACTATTATAACCTCTACTCGGGTTTGAATCATAGCTCCTTTGGTTACTATCATCATATTCATTATAATGAGTATCTCTGTAATTATGATCTTGTTGTCTCCATGAAGGAAAACTTGGATAGTTTCTAGAATGACTTCCTTTGCGAAAGTTCCTGTAATTATGACCACCCCTGAATCGAGGGCTGTCAGCTCTTCTCCAGGTATTCGAAGAAGAACCCTGAAATGATTGGTTACCTTGGTTCTGATAACTGTAATAGTTACCTTTTTTATTAAACTTATTTTGAGGTCCTTGGAATTTGTGAGAGTGATTAGGGTTGTATGGTGTTGCAGAAGCAACTGGCATACCTTCTTTAACCTTATTGTTGCTAATAGCTACGTCCGGATGTGCAGTGACGTATTGGGTACAATACTGTTCCATTTCTTTTAGAGACTTAGGTTTACGCTCATGTAAGAATTCGAGGAAAGGTTTATTTATACTTGACATAATCTTGTCTCTGAGTATCAAGTCCATAAGGGCTTCATAAGTCTTTTCTGTTTTGGATAGCTCAATCCAACGATCAAATGTAAGACGTGTCCTTGCAATGAATTCTGAGAATTCTACACCTGCCTCAGGCACCATTGTCTTAAACAACTTCCGATAACCCTCTTCAGACAACTGATACTTCTTTAATAAGGCTGCCCTAATAACATCATAGTTATCTTTGTCAGCCTCTTCAACCAAACTTAAACTAGTCAGAGAATCACCTTTCAGATTTTCTGATAACTGGTTAGCATATTGTGATTTGTCCACATTATGTGCTCGACACGAGCGTTCAAATCTATTTAGCCAGAATGTTATGTCATCACTGGAAGGGTTGAACGCTGGTACCTTGACCTTGTAAGTAAAGGGTTTACCATTACCACCAGATGCTTGATTACCAACACTTATGTTTGTTAACTTTAACTTTTCTAACTCAAATGCTAAAAGTTCTTTTTGGTGTTCATGTTCTCTTATTGCTTTTTTCTCTTGAGCTTCAGCTTGTAATTTTCTCTCTTCTGCAGCAGCTTCATCCTTTCTGTTCTCTTTTTCCATTTCCATCTGGAATCTTTTTTCATCAGTCTGTATCTGCAATTTCTTTTGTTCATAGTCTCTTTGTAATTTTCTTTCCTCAGCTTCTAATTTTTTTCTCCTCAGCTGCTAATTTCTTTTCTTCAATCAATGCTTTTCTCTCTTCTGCAGCTAATGCTTTGTCATATTGAGCAACTGCCCATTCTTCTAATTGCTGACCAGTCTTATCAAGAACCTTGCCTTGTGTGATAAAATAATCTAAAGTAGACATCTTGTCTAATAAGATCAGTAATTTGCAAAAGTAAATAAATTCACTTTCTTAGTCTTAATCAAAGACTTTGTATGATAACTTTGTAACCTGTGAAAAATAGTACTTAACTATCCCAATCACTGTGGGAAACAAGCCTTACAAAGGTCTTGTATAAATCCTTATATAATAACAGCTATAAGTTGCTGGTTCACTCTATAATATAAGTGCAGTGCACCAGAAATAGTGTTTTATATCATCAACTGTGTACCTTTAGTAATAGCAATTAACTATCAGTTGATTCTTGTACATCAATTTATATGATCAACTATATTTTAAATAGTGTATGTCGATCAGGCACAAAACAAAACAGTTATACAGAAGAACATGAAAACATTTGCGGAAATGACATAAATCAAATGGGAAAAACAATAAAAGATAACCCGCAAGAGGATAACAAATACAAATAACGCCACAGTATATAAATATAAATTGAGAATAGAACTGAAAGATAGAATAGGGTAGACCAACAAATTACAAACAAATCAAAACAACTAAAGAACAGAGGAATATTACAAAAACAACAATGAGTACAGTCTTCACAGCTAACACTAATAGCAACAGCTGTCGCAGCAAATTTTCAATCAAGAAAATTGCACCTATAGAAACGCACACATCAGACCCTCTATTACGTGGATACTCTGTTGTGTGACACCGCCCAACGAAAACAACAACCCGCTGGATACAAACAAATATCACATATAAATATTTAAACATAAATACATAATTGCATAAATAGTATGGCAATATGATGTAAATAGAGTGTTGCAGAAAGAATGTGTTGTAAAGAAGGCTCAGTTACACTGCCTAATAGTACAGTACTGTGGTACTTTATTAAACAAATACTTCTGGTCTAATTATTTTAAATTCAACACAGAAATAGAAGCTCCATCGTTGATGTGAATGATAACAATCGATGTAGGACTTCTCAGTTCAATAACATTTCCTTTCGCAAACACTGTCAAATATTCTCCAGTCCTGATGTGTAATGTTCTATGTTTCAACCAAGCTTGCTGTGTAACACTGTCAGTTGTATGGCAAATGTCCAACGAACCAAATGTCAACAAACGCTGACCTAGTTACTGCATACTCTCGACAGGACAGGTCACGCTGACATCACTGTAGAGTTGTACTGCTGATGTATTTGTGTGTCGTAACAGACCCCAAGGAACGTCTGGTCTCAGTAGTTTACTTCTCAATATGGTCACTGTGCAGGTTGACCCAGGAAGCTGGCACCCGGGAGGTGTGGTAAGACTGTAAAGGGCAATTTTTACTATCTTGCAATATAATACATTTATATACTTATTATGTTCGCAAATATTTTATAATCAAAGTATTTCCTTTTTAAGTGCTTAAGGAGAAGTCATTTTTGAGTTACTTCCCTTGAAAGTAGTTCCGTCATCTTCGATCGGACTCCGCGGACGATTCTAGGCCTACTGCGATTTATTCTTTGGCTGGGTAGGAATAGATTGTTCTTGCTTCAGTATATCTATGGCCTGAATTTATACGTAGTGTTTGTTTGAGTAGGACGAGTCTGTCTTATATATGGATATCTTTACATTTCTAAGTCGAACTATGTTGGTTGTCGCTAGAAAAGGTCAAAGGCTATGCAGCGGAAGTATCGCTAGCAAGGGGTGTGATTCATGGCTGTCATCCTGTCTGGATGTAGAATTTTGTGGTAGCGGCCTATCGCCGAAAAAGTGATCTATAAGTCAATGGGGAAAAGTGATAGTCATTTAGACATGTTGTATGTACTTTACCCCAGTGTTTATTCTCTTTTGCCAAGGAATGGCAAAGTTATATTTCGCATAGAAAGGTAAAACCACAATTTATTATGAACTTGGGCTTCGCCATCGTTGTCGATAAACAGATGCACAGTGGTACTTTTGAAAAGAATATTTATTCAAAGGAAGACGACATTCCTATGTATCAGCACTAGATTATATGATATTATTCAATTACTTCTATGATAGAAGTTATGAAGAAATGAGGACATTTAACGAATGACCAATTTTGGTCTGGGTCCTATAGTGAGTGAAACTCACGAGAGAAGAACAGCCATGTTGAAATTCATATACTTTGTATTTATCGAGTGAGAAAAAGGGATGCCTGTACTATCGCTCGATGAACCAAGAGATCACTGCTACATGTGAGAACCCATGTCTGGGATTCCTATATCTTTATGGAAAATATATATATTGAACTTTACGTGAAGGGATATTCACTAGACGAGGTTAGGTCTAGGAGCCTTCCTATATATTGGTTATGGTCTGACGTGCCCAGTCAGTAAAGCCAGATGATTTACATGATGGAACTCTGAATGCTTATTTACGAATGCTCCATTATGATATTTGCCAAGCATGAATGCTAACTTAAGATGATATTCCTGTGATCAACATTATGCTGTCTATGTCGACATTTGTTCCTGTAACCATACACGTACTGTCCAAGTGTGCGTCCCATTAAATGTTATAAAAAGACCACCGTAGTTCCAGTACTTCTTGAATTCGAACAGTGTGAGTATGAGTGATGTACTACCAACCTGTCAACTCTATCGAATCATTCTACCATTCGCGTTCTGACATTCACATACACACTCATTGTTTACACTCACATTCTTGTCGGAGCCTCATCACGTTCCAGGACAAGATGACCTGTATGACCAAAACTGTGCTGGGTTTAATGAGTTGACAATCGTTACACTTTACTACACCAGTCCCAACATCTACATTTATCCACTGGTGGACACTCACGTCATTTAACAAATAAAGCGTGATTCAACAACTAGTAGCCAGTATGAGTAAACAACTAAACAGAGTTTAACAGAGAGAAACCTTATAAGTGTGATGTTTGTGGAGCAGAATTTTCTCTTAGTGATTATTTAAAGAGTCACAAAAGGACACATACACTCTCCTGTGTGTGTCCTTTTGTGTCTTTTCAAATTATTATTTAGAGAAAATTTTGCTCCACAAACATCACACTTATAAGGTTTCTCTATTGTGTGTGTCCTTTTGTGTCTCTTTAAAGTCCCATTCACAGAAAACTCTTTTCCACAAACATCACACTTATAACGTTTCTCTCCTGTGTGTTCTCTTGTGAATCTTTAAAGCATCACTCTGAGAAAATTCTGCTCCACAAACATCACACTTAAAAGGTTTCTCTCCAGTGTGTGTCCTTTTGTGTCTCTTTAAAGCCCCATTCTCAGAAAATTCTGCTCCACAAACATCACACTTATAAGGTTTCTCTCCTGTGTGTGTCCTTTTGTGTCTCTTCAAATTATTATTTAGAGAAAATTTTGCTCCACAAACATCACACTTATAAGGTTTCTCTATTGTGTGTGTCCTTTTGTGTCTCTTTAAAGTCCCATTCACAGAAAACTCTTTTCCACAAACATCACACTTATAACGTTTCTCTCCTGTGTGTCCTCTTGTGAATCTTTAAAGCATCACTCTGAGAAAATTCTGCTCCACAAACATCACACTTAAAAGGTTTCTCTCCAGTATGTGTCCTTTTGTGACTGTTTAAATCACCACTATGAGAAAATTCTGCTCCACAAACATCACACTTAAAAGGTTTCTCTCCAGTATGTGTCCTTTTGTGACTGTTTAAAGCACCACTATGAGAAAATTCTGTTAAAAAAACATCACAATTATAAAGTTTTTCTTCTGTCGGTTGACTTCTGTGCCATTTTTTTTTTGTCCTGTAATTTCATCACACATGTAAGATTCTACTTCTGTATTTGTCACCTTGTGATCACTTAGACAAAATTCTGCTCCACTGACATCATATTTGTAATGTGTCTCACTATTATGCTGCATTATGGGTTTCTTTGGATAATCAGTCCTAGAAAACCTACTAAGACCATCACACTTGTTAGGTAGTTCTTCTTTATGCTGCATTACATGTGCCTTTAGATAACCAAAATGAGCAACCCCCATACCAATAAGATCATATTTAGAATGCTTCTGTGCTTTTTGTAATCTTTCTTGTTGACATAGACTGGATTTTGTAGCTAATTCTACATTACCAACATTACTTATAAAACACTTTTCTCTCATATGGGAAAGTTCATGTTCATTATGGTCACCTTTCTTGCTAACCTGTACTCCACAAACATGACAGCTGAACAGTTTCTCTTTTGTGCCTATTATTATTTCATCTGATTGTACACTGCCACATAATTTAAAACCTTCTCTACTTTCACTGTTGAGAGTACAATCATCATAGATTAATGTTGATTTCCTGCAGCAGTTTTCATTTTGTAAGACTGCAGTATAAATCTCAGGAGTCAGATTCATGTTTACAGTCATTATCTCAGAGTCTCTGACATTCGGTGAATGTACCTCTTTTAATCTTGATTCACTGTTATTGTTTGTATTTAGTGTTGTAGCTGCTGTACTTACATCATCTTTCATTTCACTTACAATGTTTTCTGTGAATTCTGGCAACACTTGATTGAATGCAGCATTTTGCACTGGCTCACTCTTTATGAAACTGTTCATAATTTTCAAATCTGGAATGTCAACACTAGAGTATAGGCGCGATCGCTGGCTACAGGAATGGTCACCTGAAATTCATTGAATCAAACATAATAATAAAAACTTCAGATAATTATGGAATGCATAAAGGGTGACAATCGACAGTGTGGAAACCATAGAGGCATATCCCTACTCAGTGTCCCTGGTAAAATCTACTCTAGAATCCTAGAGCAGAGACTCTGACGCCTAGCTGAGCCACAATTGGATGAGGTCCAGTGCGGATTCCGAGCAAACCGAAGTACTCAAGACCTAATTTTCACACTCAGACAGCTGAGTGAAAAGGCCCTTGAGTATAAGAGTGAGATCCATCTTTGTTTCATAGATCTGGAAAAGGCGTTTGACAGGGTCCCGTGGAGCAAACTTTGGGACTGTTTGGCAAGGAAGAATATTCCAGCACCTCTGATTCATGCTATACAGAGCTTCTACAAGTCTTGCAGAAATTATGTGAGGACAGAAAACCATAAGTCAGAAGAGTTCAGGACCACCACTGGTGTAAGACAAGGTGATATCCTATCATCTTACCTCTTCATACTCCTTATGGACGATGTCATCAAGGCATGTAAGGAGAGAACAAGAAAGTATTCAGTGGGGTACTGGAAGATGAGACAGGTCTATATTTCAGAGCTGGCATTTGCTGATGATGTTGCCCTGATTGCTAAATCAGAGGCACATCTCCAATCCAACCTGCAAGTCTGGAAGGAAGAGCTGGAGAAGAGAGAGGGATGGTCATAAGCAGCTCTAAAACAAAATCCATGGTGATATCACGAGAAGAAAGACATCAGATTAAGCTGGGAGAACAGGTCCTGGAGCAGGTCGACCACTTTAAATACCTCGGAGCTATTATAGACCGAAAGGGAGGCATCAAAGAAGAGTTGGCCACTCGAAAAGCAGCAGCTGGGAGACTTTTTCAGGCCATAAATCGAGGATTCCTCAGCAAGAGAGCGGTTGGTAAGAAAACGAAGATGGCTGTATACCGCTCCACCTACGTCCCAGTCTTGACATATGGATGCGAGTCATGGGCAATGACTACAACCCATAAAAGCCAGATCCAAACCTCAGAAATGAGGTATCTGAGGAAGGTTGTTGAAGTAACAAGAAGAGACATGGTACGCAACCAGACGAAAAGTCAAGGCCTAAAATGCCACCCCCTGCAGACCCAAGTAGAACAGTCCCAACTAAGATGGTTTGGCCATGTTTGCAGAATGGGAGAAGATCGGCTACCATGACAAGCATGGGAAACAAAGAGCCAAGGATCCAGACCTCGAGGACGACCCAGAGTCCGTTGGGAGGACAACATTAGACAATCTTTGAAGGACCGAGGACTAGAATGGAACCAGGCCAGGAGGAAGACAGCCGATAGAATAGTCTGGCGCTCTCTCTTCCAAACCTCTACACCTCACGGTAGAAGGGGAATGACTAAGTAAGTAAGTATTGTATACTTTGAAACTAATAGCATACATTTAATAATTTTAAATGGTGTTGCAAAATGCTTTTTTTTTTAATGTGGTTGCTAATCACATATATTCATTAATATTTTTAGTGTTTGATTACTTCCCACGGATGTAAGAAATGAGTAATAACAATTTATTTCTTAATTACTTCCCTCCAAACAGTCCATAAATGATTACAAATATCAAATTGTTAATAATTATTTGTTTCTGTCATGACTAAAACTTTTTTGCAAGAAAAGAACCTCATGACATTACCTGATAGATCTGTGGAGTAACAGTACTGTGTCAGTAAAATTCAAACTTTGTTTTTGATAAAATGAGTTTTGCTCAATTTCAGTGATGCCTGCAATTGTATACCTAGACACTATATAACTGCAACTATTTCTAAAGCTTTTAAGATTTCCACTAATTCTGCTGTAAAGATGGATGTATTACCTGTTACTTTATATCTTTTGTAAATTTTAAATTTTTGTGTTGCTATTTCCGTTCCAAAATGTCCATCTTAATCATATGCAATGCTGGGTCCTCAACAAGTTTCACCACAGGGGGAATACCTGAAAGTGTGTGGATGATTTAAGGAGTCAATGAGGATGTAATTTGCCTCACAGACAGAGGTTCACTTCCACATTTGTACATATATTATAGCATTGTGCATAACTGGTGGTCATATAAGAATGACACCAGGTATGCCTCCATGCAGGTGGGTGTTCAGATAAAAGGGCATGAACCTGTAATTTCACTATATAGCATGCATGGGCATAAATTACTACTGAGACATTATCAAGGAAGATTGTACAAATGTATATGCATCTAAGGTATGAATTATAGAAAGATAAATTGGCAAGCCATTATGCTTATATTTCTACAATTTTTTTGGTACAATGTGCATGAGTAAATATTATTACTACACAGTAACACTGTATTCACAATGTAGATATATCTAAAGTAGACATGTCATAGAACATGGACGTAACTGAATTTTATGTGCAGCATTCTTCAAATTAGAATTACTGAAAAATTAGTCAAGAAACAATTACTTATGGCTAATTTCTATTACTTATAATAATTGTTATACATGAGCATGAATTACAATGAGAAATATAGCTAGTAGTAATGTTAAAACCGTTGTTTGGTAAAGCAGATTTGGTAACATAATTTGTTAAAACATGATAATGACATATATTTTTGGTGATCATATAACGTACAAAATAATGACAATTCTAATCTATACAATGGCATATACATGAACACACTACATCTAATGTCATTATCAGCCCTAGTCCTAACATTTCGGTCACATACTCTACCATTTATGCACTGTTGTTTTCTAAAAGGGATATGCACATTAAAGATGGGGAAATTCACAACAAACAAGTTTCTATTTACAATTTAAAATGCATAATTATGTTTCAAATGCCACCAGCCCATCTTTCAATCATGGAAATTGTTGAATGTGTAAATGCTACCTGGGCATGATTATTTCAATGCCATCCTGAGTTCTGACCTAATTTGTTCAGTGTTATTTAATACATCCTGTTTGGGAAATATAAACAGATTCTGTATTCTGTACCTACTTTCATTTTATTCTTAGCTCAACAACATACATGCCCCACGCTATGGTTTACCCATAATCTGTATGGGGTGTTTGCATTTTCAGATGTGTATGGCCCGTACATACCATCTGTATGGGTTTTTTTTTGGCCTAATTATTAAATATAAATATAAATCGACCGTCTTGTGCCACTACCGTAGCCGTAATTTGCGTCATGAGACTCAGCGAGATTTTAAGCCAAGTGGATAAAAAAAAAATAACCAATGAAAATCAAGCTGCCTATTTTTCAATTGCCACGGGATGTGCAGTAGTTTGCGTGCCATGTTCATTCACAATTTTTCACTAAAGCTAGCGTGAGGTTACTGATTATTTGAATGATTACGCAGCACTGAGTTCTTTTTTGAGTCGAGCCTATTGCTTAGGATTAATTTCCAGTTTTGTATTGGTAAGTAATTCATTTTATTTTTTAAATATGACAATAACATTGTTTAGATGAAGTTAGATTTAACTGTCAGATAACTTAGGCCTATGCTTTCTTTTCCCCTAAGGTTTAGCATAATTTATTATTTACGGCTGCTTAAAAAAAAAAAAGGCTGATACCACTACATATTATTTGATTTCACTAAAACTTGTAGAAAGTGCGTAAGAAATGTAAATTTGAAAAATAATACAATACAAGGTAATTTCCTATTACTCGTGGGTTTTTGCTCCGCAGTGAATATGTGTACTTATGTTGTTCTTTCGTAGCAGTTAGGTTTAGGGTTAGGATTAGGGTTTGGGTTAGTGTTAACCCTAATACTAACCCATACAAATTATGGGTAGCCTAATATCGGAATGATGGTCGCCGAATGCTCTGCATGTATTTTCGTACCATTTAGAGTTAGGATTAGGGTTATAGTTGAGGTTAACCCTAAATCTAAATGGTACAAAAATACATGCAGAGCATTCGGCGACCGTCATTCCGATATTACCAAATTATGAAACTGAAAAAAAAAAACACAAAAGCAAGGCAAATTTACATCTTAATTCGATCAGAAAAAAATTTATTTGGAGTTAGCCTACTTCTCTTCTTAGTTTTATATTTGTTTCTTTAAAAAACAATGTGATTTTGCCTTGGGTGGTCATCATTACGGTCATCCAATGATTTATAATTATTAAATAATTAATTAGCCTACTATCAATGTTTGATTGACACTAAAATTTCTATGGGAAGGTCTATTTAAAACTACCAGTTGGGCTATAACGGCTATTCCAATTTTTGAAGTTCGGTAGAAAATATATAGGCTATTATTACGCCAGCACTAGTTTATATTTTCATTGCTAGCTTTAGCAAAAAATTTATTAGATTTAAGATTCCTAAACCTAACCCATAACACTTTTTACTGGTCTCTTTAGGCCTATACTTTTATAAGGCACTATAGAAAACACAGCAACTGTTCTTCATTTCAACCATAAATTATATTAATTTTTTTCCAAGATTCTATTTCATTATATAATATTAAAATTACAAATTATAATTTTCAAATTGATTATTAATATTTGTATTTACTTTTTCACATTAATATTTTTTTTTTCTGTCTAGCAGGAAATATTGCATCCATCTAACAGCATGGCTGAGCCTAACTTTAAAAAAAAGTAGGTTAGAAGAAGATCAACGTCGTGGGAAGTTTCAATCTGACTGGACAACTATATTCCCTGGGATTATTGAGACATCCATATTAGGCTCTTCACATGCATACTGTAGAATATGCAATAGAGATTTTTTTTTTTTTTTTTTTTTTTTCGTACGCCCGCTAATACTCGAGGCGAAATCTCAGGTTATTATTTATGTCTAACCTGACATTGATTTTACGTGAGTATCCCTTTATTTCTTGTACAGAGACAGGTGTCCCTCGCCATTCAGGCAAATACTCTCCGATTTCGGAGGTACCCATTGCAGCTGGGTCGGCTCAGGAGCCGCCAGTCCCTGGTCGACGACACTCCTTCAAATGTACTCGCCAGGTCTCGAGTTAATCCAGTCCAAATCCCGGTCGACGAAAAATCCTCAAATGCCGTCGCCCGGGTTTGATCCTGTATCACCCGGTCGCCAGAGCGGTGTTGTAACCACTACGCTAGCGCGGCTCCCTGCAATAGAGATATTAAAGTGTTGGCGTCTGGCTTACACGATGTGAGGGAGAATTTCAAAACAAAACTGCATGAAAGGAACTATCAGCTGAAGAAAGGAAGTTCTATCAAGGCCTTCGTTACTCAGCCTCAACAAGATGATAAAATAACGAGGGCCGAAGTTTTATTTGCAAATTTTATTCTCAACACAACATAGCTGCTTCTATAGCTGACCATTTTTCAGACTTATCAGCTGAGATGTTTCCGGACAGTGCTATTGCCAAACGTTTCAGATGCAAGCGAACTAAAACAACAGCTATTATTAAAAACTGCTTGGCTCCATCTGCAATGGAGCCAGTCATCAAATTATGCAGGGAGACACCTTTCTCCTTGATGATCGATGAGTCAAATGATAGAAAAACTGCTTGGCTGCAGTCATCAACGGAGCCAGTCATCAAATTATGCAGGGAGACACCATTCTCCTTGATGATCCATGAGTCAAATGATAGAAAAACTGCTTGGCTCCAGTCATCAATGGAGCCAGTCATCAAATTATGCAGGGAGACACCATTCTCCTTGATGATCCATGAGTCAAATGATAGAAAAACTGCTTGGCTCCAGTCATCAATGGAGCCAGTCATCAAATTATGCAGGGAGAAACCATTCTCCTTGATGATCAATGAGTCAAATGATAGAAAAACTGCTTGGCTCCAGTCATCAATGGAGCCAGTCATCAAATTATGCAGGGAGACACCATTCTCCTTGATAATCCATGAGTCAAACGATAGAAAAACTGCTTGGCTCCAGTCATCAACGGAGCCAGTCATCAAATTATGCAGGTAGACACCATTCTCCTTGATGATCCATGAGTCAAATGATAGAAAAACTGCTTGGCTCCAGTCATCAATGGAGCCAGTCATCAAATTATGCAGGGAGACACCATTCTCCTTGATGATCGATGAGTCAAATGATAGAAAAACTGCTTGGCTCCAGTCATCAACGGAGCCAGTCATCAAATTATGCAGGAAGACACCTTTCTCCTTGATGATCGATGAGTCAAATGATAGAAAAACTGCTTGGCTCCATCTGCAACGGAGCCAGTCATCAAATTATGCAGGAAGACACCTTTCTCCTTGATGATCGATGAGTCAAATGATAGAAAAACTGACAAGCGTTTAGCTATAATGGTGAGGGTATTTGAAGATGGCATAGGACCTAGAACCAGCTTCCTGGGCATGCCGGTCGGTACTGGTGGAACCAGTCAAGCTATTTTCAGTGATATTAATGCTGTGTTCAGCGACTTACAAATCCCATGGATTAACTGTAATAGGTTTTACAAGTGACAACTGCAATGTTTGAGCATAGCTCAAAATGAAAAAAATCATACAGAGAGTTTCAACTCTTTACAGGAGTGGATGCACTAGACATACTAAAGCACTGCCAGACTCGCTGGCTTTCTTTGCAGAAAGTAGTGCGCAGAATTTTAAATCAATATTCTGCTCTATCTTCATACTTCGAGAGCCACGACAATATGGAAAAACCATGCCGTGTCGAAAACATTCATCAGTTACTAAAATCACCACTGATCCAGATGACTCTACGTTTTCTCCAATTTGTGCTACCTCTGTTGACTGAAGTTAACAAATTGTTTCAGACAGATGAGTCCCAAATAGGTGGTATGATGGATGAAATGGACCGTCTGCTACAAAAATGTATTGTCAAATTTGTAGAGATGAAATATGTAAAAAAGGTGAAAGATATAAGATTGTTAAAGTATGCTGAACGTGATCTACATCATGATAACCATACACTTGCTGTTGGTCTGTCCAACAGGACATTACTGGAAGAGTTAGATATAAGTTCTCAAGTGAGAAATTCATTTTTCAGAGATATGAGGAACTTTTATGTTATTGTTGTGAAAAAGATATTGGATAAATTTCCATTTGAGAATGAAAGTCCTTAAGGATATCAAAATTCTTGATCCAGCCTTTAAAGACACAGTTCAATATACAGCAATCTGTAAGCTGGCCAACACTTTTGCACCACATTTAGACCAAGAGGTGTTAAAGGATGAATTTGAAGATTATTGTTTGCTGCCTGATGAATGTATTTCAAGATTGGATGCTGGACAAAAAAGAAGCTTTTCTAGGTACTGGCTTGAAAAAATCAACCTGAAAACTAGCACTGGTCGTACAAGATTTCCCAGTCTGGCAGTCATAGTGAAACGCTTATTGACATTGCCTCACAGCAATGCTGACTGTGAGAGGTCTTTCTCTATGATGAAAAAGATACACACGGACTGCAGAAATAGACTAAATGATGATACAGTCACAGCATGTCTACAATGCAAAATAAATTCTAACTCTTGTTGTTTAGGTTTTAAAGCAAGTGAAGACATGCTTAAAAAGGCAAAGGGTGCATGTCACTATGATGGTGCAGAACCATCTAATTGAATATACTTTTACATGAATTAACTCTTTTGCTATGTTTTTCAGTCTTTGTACAGGTTTTGCGGGTGTTTGTACAGGGTTTTTTTTTATTTTTTGTACAGGTTTTTCATCTCTGAGGTGTGGCATGTATGCAACAATGATAGCATTATTTTTGTATTCAAGTGTTAAAATGAATAATTTTTTAAATTGATTAAACCATGTTGCTTATAATCATTATGAAACTGATTGTGACTTACTGCTTGTATTACACAAGAGTTTAATACTGGTATTCAGTGTCATATTTTTGCAAACACGTGCGCGACCTACATGCAATAAACAACAGATAGAGTACAGGATCTTTTAGTTGAATCTCATCAGCAACCACGAACTACTTATTCGGAGTAGCCAGGAGGACATGCACACCATCATAGCTGGCAGACACTGGAGTTAGGTTGGCTACGTCCTCAGTAGGGACCCTGATACCATTACAAGAACAGCTATGCTATGGATCACAGAAGGAAAGCAAAAGAGAGGCCAACGAGAAGATCCATTGTATATTTGATTTATGCAAAATAATTATTTTGAGTTTATTTTGATTGTCATTAATGATTCACAAATAAAGTAGAATCAGGATAATAATTGTACAAAACAATACTGTAAAGGGCAATTTTTACTATCTTGCATTATAATACATTTATATACTTATTATGTTCGCAAATATTTTGTAAGCAAAGTATTTCCTTTTTAAGTGCTTAAGGAGAAGTCATTTTTGAGTTACTTCCCTTGAAAGCAGTTCCGTCATCTTCGATCGGACTCCGCGGACGAATTTAGGCCTACTGCGATTTATTCTTTGGCTGGGTAGGAATAGATTATTCTTGCTTCAGTATATCTATGGCCTGAATTTATACGTAGTGTTTGTATGAGTAGGACGAGTCTGTCTTATATATGGATATCTTTACATTTCTAAGTCGAACTATGTTGGTTGTCGCTAGAAAAGGTCAAAGGCTATGCAGCGGAAGTATCGCTAGCAAGGGGTGTGATTCATGGCTGTCATCCTGTCTGGATGTAGAATTTTGATGTAGCCGGCCTATCGCCGAAAATGTGATCTATAAGTAGATGGGGAAAAGTGATAGTCATTTAGACATGTTGTATGTACTTTACCCCAGTGTTTATTCTCTTTTGCCAAGGAATGGCAAAGTTATATTTCGCATAGAAAGGTAAAACCACAATTTATTATGAACTTGGGCTTCGCCATCGTTGTCGATAAACAGATGCACAGTGGTACTTTTGAAAAGAATATTTATTCAAAGGAAGATGACATTCCTATGTATCAGCACTAGATTATATGATATTATTCAATTACCTCTATGACAGAAGTTATGAAGAAATGAGGACATTTAACGAATGACCAATTTTGGTCTGGATCCTATAGTGAGTGAAACTCATGAGAGAAGAACAGCCATGTTGAAATTCATATACTTTGTATTTATCGAGTGAGAAAAAGGGATGCCTGTACTATCGCTCGATGAACCAAGAGATCACTGCTACATGTGAGAACCCATGTCTGGGATTCTTATATCTTTATGGAAAAATATATATATTGAACTTTACATGAAGGGATATTCGCTAGACGAGATTAGGTCTAGGAGCCTTCCTATATATTGGTTATGGTCTGACGTGCCCAGTCAGTAAAGCCAGATGATTTACATGATGGAACTCTGAATGCTTATTTACGAATGCTCCATTATGATATTTGCCAAGCATGAATGCTAACTTAAGATGATATGCCTGTGATCAACATTATGCTGTCTATGTCGACATTTGTTCCTGTAACCATACACGTACTGTCCAAGTGTGCGTCTCATTAAATGTTATAAAAAGACCACCGTAGTTCCAGTACTTCTTGAATTCGAACAGTGTGAGTATGAGTGATGTACTACCAACTTGTCAACTCTATCGAATCATTCTACCATTCGCGTTCTGACATTCATATACACACTCATTGTCTACACTCACATTCTTGTCGGAGCCTCATCACGTTCCAGGACAAGATGACCTGTATGACCAAAACTGTGCTGGGTTTAATGAGTTGACAATCGTTACACTTTACTACACCAGTCCCAACATCTACATTTATCAACTGGTGGACATTCACGTCATTTAACAAATAAAGCGTGATTCAACAACTAGTAGCCAGTATGAGTTAACAACAACAATACAGAGTTTATCAACTGGTGTGCCAGCTTCCTGGGTCAACCTGCACAGTGACCATATTGAGAAGTAAACTACTGAGACCAGACCGTTCCTTGGGGTCTGTTACGACACACAAATACATCAACAGTACAACTCTACAGTGATGTCAGCGTGACCTGTCCTGTCGAGAGTATGCGGTAACTAGGTCAGCGTTTACATTCTTTCTGCAACACTCTATTTACATCATATTGCCATACTATTTATGCATTTATGTATTTATGTTTAAATATTTATATGTGATATTTGTCACACAACAGAGTATCCCACGTAATAGAGGGTCTGATGTGTGCGTTTCTATAGGTGCAATTTTCTTGATTGAAAATTTGCTGCGACAGCTGTTGCTATTAGTGTTAGCTGTGAAGACTGTACTCATTGTTGTTTTTGTAATATTCCTCTGTTCTTTAGTTTGTTTTGATTTGTTTGTAATTTGTTGGTCTACCCTATTCTATCTTTCAGTTCTATTCTCAATTTATATTTATATACTGTGGCGTTATTTGTATTTGTTATCCTCTTGCGGTTTATCTTTTATTGTTTTTCCCATTTGATTTATGTCATTTCCGCAAATGTTTTCATGTTCTTCTGTATAACTGTTTTGTTTTGTGCCTGATCGACATACACTATTTAAAATATAGTTGATCATATAAATTGATGTACAAGAATCAACTGATAGTTAATTGCTATTACTAAAGGTACACAGTTGATGATATAAAACACTATTTCTGGTGCACTGCACTTATATTATAGAGTGAACCAGCAACTTATAGCTGTTATTATATAAGGATTTATACAAGACCTTTGTAAGGCTTGTTTCCCACAGTGATTGGGATAGTTAAGTACTATTTTTCCACAGGTTAAAAAGTTATCATACAAGGTCTTTGATTAAGACTAAGAAAGTGAATTTATTTACTTTTGCAAATTACTGATCTTATTAGACAAGATGTCTACATTAGATTATTTTATCACACAAGGCAGGGCTCTTGATAAGACTGGTCAGCAATTAGAAGAATGGGCAGTTGCTCAATATGACAAAGCATTAGCTGCTGCTGCTGAAGAAAGAAAAGCATTGATTGAAGAAAATGGAAATTAGCAGCTGAGGAGAAAAAGATTAGAAGCTGAGGAAAAAAAATTACAAAGAGAGGATGAACAAAAGAAATTGCAGATACAGACTGATGAAAAAAGATTCCAGATGGAAATGGAAAAAGAGAAAAGAAAGGATGAAGCTGCTGCAGAAGAGAGAAAATTACAAGCTGAAGCTCAAGAGAAAAAAGCAATAAGAGAACATGAACACCAAAAAAGAACTTTTAGCATTTGAGTTAGAAAAGTTAAAGTTAACAAACATAAGTGATGGTAATCAAGCATCTGGTGGTAATGGTAAACCCTTTACTTACAAGGTCAAGGTACCAGCGTTCAACCCTTCCAGTGATGACATAACATTCTGGCTAAATAGATTTGAACGCTCGTGTCGAGCCCATAATGTGACAAATCACAATATGCTAACCAGTTATCAGAAAATCTGAAAGGTGATTCTCTGACTAGTTTAAGTTTGGTTGAAGAGGCTGACAAGATAACTATGATGTTATTAGGGCAGCCTTATTAAAGAAGTATCAGTTGTCTGAAGAGGGTTATCGGAAGTTGTTTAAGACAATGGTGCCTGAGGCAGGTGTAGAATTCTCAGAATTCATTGCAAGGACACGTCTTACATTTGATCGTTGGATTGAGCTATCCAAAACAGAAAAAACTTATGAAGCCCTTATGGACTTGATACTCAGAGACAAGATTATGTCAAGTATAAATAAACCTTTCCTCGAATTCTTACATGAGCGTAAACCTAAGTCTCTAAAAGAAATGGAACAGTATTGTACCCAATACGTCACTGCACATCCGGACGTAGCTATTAGCAACAGTAAGGTTAAAGAAGGTATGCCAGTTGCTTCTGCAACACCATACAACCCTAATCACTCTCACAAATTCCAAGGACCTCAAAATAGGTTTAATAAAAAAGGTAACTATTACAGTTATCAGAACCAAGGTAACCAATCATTTCAGGGTTCTTCTTCGAATACCTGGAGAAGAGCTGACAGCCCTCGATTCAGGGGTGGTCATAATTACAGGAACTTTCGCAAAGGAAGTCATTCTAGAAACTATCCAAGTTTTCCTTCATGGAGACAACAGGATCATAATTACCGAGATACTCATTATAATGAATATGATGATAGTAACCAAAGGAGCTATGATTCAAACCCGAGTAGGGGTTATAATAGTGGAAACAATGATAAGTACAGAGGCAATAATAACAGAGGTAGAGCACAATTCAAAAAACATAAAGCTCATTACCAGGCGAACTCTGCACAGCAAGAGTCCCACGAAGCCTATAAACAAAATAAAGATAATGATGACTCTAATAATATGGCATGTGCCGCTTTTGATTTTGGGAGAGCATCTCAGTGCCCCCAATGCAAAACATTATTTGAGCCAACCACAGTGTCTACTTTAAGCTGTGGCCATCCTCTTCCCGCTCTTCCTGCGTCAATCGCGCATGATGGGAGAGGTTCTCTTGTCTTACACAAAGGTTTAGTAAATGACAATCCAGTCTCAGTACTTTTTGATTCTGGATGCACAACTATTGGGGTTAGGCAGTCACTCATAGATCCTTCTCATTCTACAGGCAAAGTAGTCAAATGCGTAACATTTGGCGGCACCATAGAGAAATACTCTACCGCTATCATTAGGATTGCTACTCCTTTCTTCACAGGAGATGTACACGCATGTCTTTTGCCGAATCCGATCGCTGATCTTATCATCGGTCGCATTCACGGAGTCAAAGAATGCACTCCGGAGCAAATTTCCGTTTGGGAAAATCAAAATATGCAATCTGCTAATGCGGTAGTCACTAGAGCTCAAGCTCTCAATATGCCTGAAACTTCATCTGTTGAAGATAATGAAGTGCATAACCAAGATGATCCCTTGGTAATTTCTCGTGACTTGTTTTATAAANAACAANAAGAAGATCCGACTCTTAAGAAATTCTTCACTCTTGTAACGAAAGGTGATCCGAATAAAGATTCAAATTGTAAATCTTGGATTACAATGAAGAATGGCGTACTTGTACGTATGGTGCAAGACTCCACTAAGTCAAGTCATTCTCAGATTCTTGTACCCAAGAATTTGAGAGTTAAGATCTTACAACATGCACACGACTCTCAGTGTGCTGGTCACATGGGTTTTTCCCGTACAAAGTCAAGAGTTCTTGCGGCTTTCTTTTGGCCTTTTGTGAACAAGGACATACGGATCTATTGTCGATCCTGTAAAGTATGTCAAGAAGTCAAATCCAAAGGTCCTCGTCATGCTGCGCCTATTCAGGCTGCAGATATTCCTATTCGTCCATTCCAGAAAATGGCGATAGACATCATTGGTCCATTCAAGATCAAATCTGCTAGAGGACATCAGTTTATCTTAACGTGTGTAGACATGTGCACACGTTGGCCAGAGGCTATCCCTCTAAAGAGCATTACTACCGCTGACATTGCAGATGCTCTTTGGCTTATATTTTCTCGGCTGGGATTCCCCGGAGAAATATTATCAGATCATGGCACCCAACTGATATCGGATACCATGTCTCAAGTAATGTCTACTCTACAGATAGAGAGATCTTTGAGTAGCATCTATCATCCTATGTCCAATGGGATGGTCGAGCGACTAAATAGAACACTTAAGAACTTATTAGGGAAGATAACTGAGGATCATCCTCAAGATTGGGATAGGGTTTTTACCCGCGGCCCTCTTCGCGTACAGAGAGGTCCCCAATGAACATACAGGGTTTTCGCCCTTTGAACTTGTCTTTGGCGCGCGACCGCGCGGCCCAATGTCTTTGCTGCATGATCTTATAACAGCTGACAATATTGACGATGACACAAAATCTTCTTACGAGTATGTCATCGCGCTGAGACAAAAGATTATCGAAGCATGCAAATTGGCAACGTCCTCTTCTGAATTTGCTAAGCAGAAGGCAAGACAATTTGCTAATAAGAAGAGAACTTTACGACAACTTTGTCCTGGTGACAAAGCATTTGTTGCTACCTTGTCGTGAAAATAGACTCCTTAGTTGGAAAGGTCCGTACGATATAATATCGAAAATTTCAGATGTTGACTACATCGTCGATATTAACGGGAAGCATAAAACCTTCCACATCAATATGCTTACGGAGTTCCATGAACGTCCTGACTATCTACAGCCTATTTTCCAGGCAACGGACGATTCTCATGTCAAACATGGTCATTACTCATCACTGTCTGTAATACAGGATGAGGAAACAAGTTTTTTCGGATGTTAATCTTCCGCTTCCAATGATCCCACTTCATTCTAGTGAATCATGGAAAGACGTTACTGTTTCTCCTGATTTGTCTCTAGGAGAACGGCGACAAGTTTCGTCTATGTTACAAACATTTCAGGATGTCCTCACTGACATCCCTGGACAAACTCATGTCATTGAGCATGACATTGTTCTAACTGAACATACTCCAATTAGGGTTAGACCTTATCCTATCCCTATACATTTCCAAACACAGGTTGAAAAGGAGTTGGATGAAATGATAGATTTACAAATAATCGAACCATCCACTTCTGCATATTCTTCGCCGATGGTTATTGTTCGAAAAAAAGACAATAACATACGTCTTTGCGTTGACTATCGCAAATTGAATCAAGTTACGAAGTTCGATGCTGAACCTATGCCTTTACTAGAAGAGTTACTTACTCGTCTTTCTAAATCGCATTTTTTCACTAAACTTGATTTGTCTAAAGGATATTGGCAAGTTCCATTATCCGAACGCGCCAAACCTCTTACCGCTTTCTCTACTCCCAGAGGCCTTTTCCAATGGAATTTTATGCCTTTCGGCCTTATGAACGCACCAGCTACATTTGTACGCATGATGCGTCGAATCCTATCGTATCGGTCAGATGTCATTGCTTATCTAGACGACATCTGTCTTTTCAGCGATACTTGGGAAGATCACTATTCAGGGTTAGTTGAATTATTATCAACTCTGCGTGAGTATAACCTGACAGCAAAACCATCTAAAGCTTGTATTGGCTTTAGCGAAATTGCTTTCTTAGGCCATCGAGTAGGTCACGGTTTCTTGAAGACAGAAGACCATAATATCACTAAGATACTTAACATCTCTATCCCTAGGACTAAAAAGCAAGTGCGAAGTCTTTTAGGTCTCATACAATTTTATGGACGTTTCATTCCGAATCTGTCCTCTATCATGGCACCTCTCTCTACACTATTAAAGAAAGGGTCGCCTAACATGGTTCACTGGTCTCATGAATGCCAATCTTCACTAGAGAAGATCAAAACTATGTTTTCATCACCACCTATTTTAGTGTTACCTACAACAGATAAGACATTTGTTCTTCGTAGTGACGCTTCATCCACTGGGATTGGAGCGGCACTAATGCAAGAGTACTCTGGAACTCTGCATCCTGTTAATGTATATATCCAGAAAACTTAATGCTGCAGAAAGGAATTACTCGGTTTTTAGACCGTGAATTATTGGCAATGGTTTGGTCAATTCTCAAACTCCAAAGATTCCTTCTGGGCGCGCATTTCGTAGTGGAAACTGACCAAAAAGCTCTTACGGCTATCCAAAGTAAGAACTTGAAGAGCTCGAGATCAACTCGATACGCAATCGCTCTTCAACCTTTTCATTTTTCGGTACGAGCTATCCGTGGTTCAGAAAATGTGATGGCGGACATTCTGTCCAGATGCCCACATGATGCCACTTAACTGTTAAATATTGGATTTTTTAATATGTATAACTTTACAACAGTTTTTTTTTGTTTCTTTACTAAGATACACATTTGTAATTTAATAATAGAATGATGGTATCTCTACTTAGCGGTTTACTGATGTTTTATTCACCGCTGTTCTTTGATGATTGTTTCTTCATAAATCATAAATTTAAGATTATAGTGTGAATTTTTGGTATGCATTGTATAATTACCAGAATTGTATTATACGTACATCACACCTTCCTGGAAACATTTATTCGTAGAGAAACAATTTCTCTCAGATTTTGAGATATATTCTCACCGGTCATATTAGGAATTATAGTTATTCCTGATATTTGCATCTGCGCAGTATTCTTGCGTTTTGAGCCTATTGTATGGTGCTCCTAGATGTATTTAAAAAAAAAAAATTTTATTTTTTTTTTTTTCCCGGGAGGTGTGGTAAGACTGTAAAGGGCAATTTTTACTATCTTGCAATATAATACATTTATATACTTATTATGTTCGCAAATATTTTGTAAACAAAGTATTTCCTTTTTAAGTGCTTAAGGAGAAGTCATTTTTGAGTTACTTCCCTTGAAAGCAGTTCCGTCATCTTCGATCGGACTCCGCGGACGAATTTAGGCCTACTGCGATTTATTCTTTGGCTGGGTAGGAATAGATTATTCTTGCTTCAGTATATCTATGGCCTGAATTTATACGTAGTGTTTGTATGAGTAGGACGAGTCTGTCTTATATATGGATATCTTTACATTTCTAAGTCGAACTATGTTGGTTGTCGCTAGAAAAGGTCAAAGGCTATGCAGCGGAAGTATCGCTAGCAAGGGGTGTGATTCATGGCTGTCATCCTGTCTGGATGTAGAATTTTGATGTAGCCGGCCTATCGCCGAAAAAGTGATCTATAAGTAGATGGGGAAAAGTGATAGTCATTTAGACATGTTGTATGTACTTTACCCCAGTGTTTATTCTCTTTTGCCAAGGAATGGCAAAGTTATATTTCGCATAGAAAGGTAAAACCACAATTTATTATGAACTTGGGCTTCGCCATCGTTGTCGATAAACAGATGCACAGTGGTACTTTTGAAAAGAATATTTATTCAAAGGAAGATGACATTCCTATGTATCAGCACTAGATTATATGATATTATTCAATTACCTCTATGACAGAAGTTATGAAGAATTGAGGACATTTAACGAATGACCAATTTTGGTCTGGATCCTATAGTGAGTGAAACTCACGAGAGAAGAACAGCCATGTTGAAATTCATATACTTTGTATTTATCGAGTGAGAAAAAGGGATGCCTGTACTATCGCTCGATGAACCAAGAGATCACTGCTACATGTGAGAACCCATGTCTGGGATTCCTATATCTTTATGGAAAAATATATATATTGAACTTTACATGAAGGGATATTCGCTAGACGAGATTAGGTCTAGGAGCCTTCCTATATATATTGGTTATGGTCTGACGTGCCCAGTCAGTAAAGCCAGATGATTTACATGATGGAACTCTGAATGCTTATTTACGAATGCTCCATTATGATATTTGCCAAGCATGAATGCTAACTTAAGATGATATGCCTGTGATCAACATTATGCTGTCTATGTCGACATTTGTTCCTGTAACCATACACGTACTGTCCAAGTGTGCGTCTCATTAAATGTTATAAAAAGACCACCGTAGTTCCAGTACTTCTTGAATTCGAACAGTGTGAGTATGAGTGATGTACTACCAACTTGTCAACTCTATCGAATCATTCTACCATTCGCGTTCTGACATTCATATACACACTCATTGTCTACACTCACATTCTTGTCGGAGCCTCATCACGTTCCAGGACAAGATGACCTGTATGACCAAAACTGTGCTGGGTTTAATGAGTTGACAATCGTTACACTTTACTACACCAGTCCCAACATCTACATTTATCAACTGGTGGACATTCACGTCATTTAACAAATAAAGCGTGATTCAACAACTAGTAGCCAGTATGAGTTAACAACAACAATACAGAGTTTATCAAATACATTTGAACAAAATTCAACCCTTGACTTACTTAGGATAGTCTTTTAGAGTGTCGTGTGTATGTGACTGTCATGGTACTGTTAGTTGATGTGGATAGTAAATTCGTTGTTTATATGTCAGTTGGTTGTTGTAAAATTACACTCCATCATTTTCATAACCCTAGACATTATACATAGTCATCATACAATAAATGTATATATATAAATATTGAGTGAGATCATAAAGGTGGTAGTGGAAAGGTACTCTGTCAATTTTAAAATAATATTTGGTATAGTCAGGGACCTTCACAGCTGACCTCACTCAATACACTAAGATTACAAACAGCATACAGTAACATCAAAAATCCACCACACCTGTCACCTTATCTTTTCATACTCCTCATGGACGATGTTATCAAGGCATGTAAGGAGAGAACAAGAAAGTATTCAGTGGGGAACTGGAAGATGAGACAGGTATGTATTTCAGAGCTGGCATTTGTTGAGGATGTTGGCCTGATTGCTAAATCAGAGGCACATCTCCAATCCAACCTGCAAGTCTGGAAGGAAGAGCTGGAAAAGAAAGGGATGGTCATAAGTAGCTCTAAACAAAATCCATGGTGATATCATGAGAAGAAAGAAGACATCAGATTAAGCTGGGAGAACAGGTCCTGGAGCAGGTCGACCACTTTAAATATCTCGTAGCTATTATAGACCAAAAGGAAGGCATCAAAGAAGAGTTGGCCACTCAAAAAGCAGCAGCTGGGAGACTTTTTCAGGCCATAAATCGAGGATTCCCTATCAAGAGAGAGGTTGGTAAGAAAATGAAGATGGCTGTATACCGCTCCACCTATGTCATAGTCTTGACATATGGATGCGAGTCATGGACAATGACTACAACCCATAAAAGTCAGATCCAAACCTCAGAAATGAGGTATCTGAGGAAGGTGGTTGAAGTAACAAGAAGAGACATGGTCCGCAACCAGACGAAAAGTCAAGGCCTAAAATGCCACCCCCTGCAGACTCAAGTAGAACAGTCCCAACTAAGATGGTTTGGTCATGTCTGTAGAATGGGAGAAGATCGGCTACCACGACAAGCATGGGAAACAAAGAGCCACGGATCCAGACCCACAGGACGACCCAGAGTCTGCTGGGAGGACAACATTAGACAATCTTTGAAGGACCGAGGACTAGAATGGAACCAGGCCAGGAGGAAGACAGCCAATAGGATAGTCTGGCGCTCTCTCTTCCAAACCTCTACACCTCACTATAGAAGGGGAACGACTAAGTATGTAAGTTAAGGCTAAAAAAGGCTATTCTTGCTTTGTTCATTCTGTTTTTGATGTCGTTGCTTGTCCCGCCATCTGGTGTTACTATGCATCCTAGGTATGTGAAGCGTCTGTCTGTACCCGTTGCTGATTCCTTATTGATATGGGCTCAGGGTTGATCACATTGAGCGTCATGACCTCTGACTTCTTTAAATTGATGTTCAAGCCCACCTGCTGGCTATACTTATTAAGTCTAACAGTTTTTTCCTGGCTGTGTTGATGTGAATGTGTTAGCAGTGCAATGTTATCTGCATATTCCAGATCTTCGAATATAGAAAATGTAGTCCATCTTATTCCCCTTAGACTGCCCTCTGTTGCCTGGTGCATCACCCAGTCTATGATTGTTAAAAATAGAGTGGTTGATCAGGGGCATCCCTGTCATACTCCTGTCTTCACCTCAAAGGTTAGGTTGCTCAACCCAACACTACATGTAAAGTTGGCAGAGAGGCTTTTTATGATTGACAATATGCAGCTTGGAATTCCATAAGCCCTCAGTATTTTCCATAAACTGTCCCTTGTATACTGTCAAAAGCCTTTTCAAAATCAACGAAATTAATGTACAGCTTTCTTTGCCATTCTGAGCACTGCTCTATAATGTTCCTAAGAGTAAATATATGATCTTCACATCTTCTGTTCTTTCTAAATCCTGCTTGTTCTTTCCTCAGTTTGTGGTCCAATGCTTTTGAAATTCTCTGTATAATTATCCTGCCTAGTATTTTGCTGGGAACTGAGAGAAGAGTGATTCTTCTCCAATTAACCATAAGAAACAGTGGCCTGGATACCTATTAGCTCTTACACTACTCAGAGGATTCTCAACCTGCTAACAGACAGTTAATTTCCAGTATCCCTATAAATATGCCAGTGATTCTCACTGTTCTTTTCTTCCTGTAAAACTTATATTTAACATTTTCTGCCATTTTTACTTGAGCAAGCCTTCAGTGAGATCATCTTGTGCAGCTTTGGTACTTATTTCTACGTTCACTTATTCTATCGGTCCATCTTCCATTGTAACCAGCCACTATGGGTAAAAGTCTATGCAGTTTCAGGGGTTCTATAAGAAGACTAAAGATGAGGACAACTGCTTCAAAAATGGCACAGCTTCAGATGTGACTAAGGGCTTACAATCTCATCATGTAAAACAGCCCACTTGAGAATTCATCACCACAAATGCTGTGATTGTCCCATGCTTCTTAAGAAGCATAGAAGGTACAATCCTTCATTCATGAGGAAATAAATGTAAGAAACACTCTTTTACTGATAGTTGTAAAACAGGTTCTGCACTTAGCTACCCCTTTCCACAGACCATGTCTCCAGACAACAGCTAGGCTGGTAGCATTTGTTTTGTTGAATGTGCTACTATTCCCACTTTAACTACAGGTCATGCTAGATTACAGACAAGTGTATCAAAGATGTCAGTATCAATATTTTGTATGTGGTAGTTTCAGCTATAAGATCTCTTAATGCTTGATTTCACCATGACTACTTTTTAAACCCTCCTCCAATAAATTAGCTACAGAAGAAAACAGTGTTACAGAATGATCCAGAAGATCCATGGGGTGGCAAACATCTTGAAGAAACACAATAAAAACAGCACACGAGCCTACATTATATGCACCAGCATTCAGCCTCAACTGAGATGCTCCATTGCTTAAAAAAGAAGCTTATTTACATGTGTACCTTCATTTTTCCATGTATCTGACTGTTTCACTTTCTTCTTCTTCTTTGATCCATAACCGCCAACCGTCAAAGCAGTCAGCGGCCATCACGCCTGGTGGCGTCTTGTAGGGCAGCAACAAATTGATTCCACTTTGCTCGGTCGGCGGCCATCCTTCGTACAGTGCCCCAACTGTGGTTCATTTTTTGCATCTCAGCTTCCACAGTTCTCCGCCAAGTTGTTTTTGAGACTAACAACAAACTGAAGTGTTTGAAGTATGTTTGTATACACAACAAAGACTTCAGTAAAAACCTGGAAATAAATGCTCAGTGTCCACAAAGTTGATGTATAAATGTGCCTGACATTGATGAATCTGAGTCTTGCTACCTGATCTGCATATGATTTTGCTGTTCAAAATGCATTTGTTCTTCCATGAGTTTGTTTATTTAAAGCTTCTTTTACATGGTCTAGCATCACTGAGGTCAAAATTTTGTTTAGCCATTGCCAAGGTTTGTCTTCACAGTTGATGTAAATAATCACATTGAATTTCTTAAGCAACTGAAATGTAACAAGCTGGCTGTGGTGAAATACTCCGTGTCCCCCCCCCCCCCCCCGCTCAAATTTCCCCCATTTAAAATCTAGTAACGTAAATCTACCACTAAATATTGGACACATAAAATCAAACTGTTAGAAAAGTCACTAACACATCCTTAGAAGCTATTAATAGTTACAACATGTAAAATTTTGCAAAGGCCATCGCCTATTCTAACAGACAATGATTGGCCCAAGATTTGAATTTTCTAGACTAAGCGTATTGAGTCTCATCTACCAAAACACACATGCAGCTCGCGTTTCCCTTCCCAATATTTTATGATGAAAGCAGGAACGTTGGCAGAAAAACCAACTTGTTACCTCGTCTTGAACAAGGGAGAGAGGGGAAAGGGGGGAATTAAACTGGAAAAAAAAATCAAGCCTAACTTGTGCGTTTGAAAATGAAACTAAACCAAATTTATGTAGGGAGGAGGGGGAAAGAGAGAAACTTAGATATTATTTCTTTGTAAATAAAGAAGAGTGAATAAAAGAAAAGGGATGTTTTGAATGGTAACAATAATATTGTTTATTAAAATACCATACTATTCCCTATAATAAATTATCTTGACTTATAGAAAAGTATTTTGTTCAGAATAAATATAGAGAAAAAAAATTACAAAGATGAAAACAGGGATAAAGAAGTAAATGAAAATATAACGTATAGATAGAGGACAGTGGTCCGTTTAATAATTACTTTAAATATACAAAATTGACCAAATAATAACAGAGATATCGGAGAAATAAAAATTGGGACAGACAGACCAACCCACTTATAACCCTGCTCAATTTTGAAAACCTTTTGAAAAGTCAAATTCGCATGACTTGTTTTGATTGGTTAATGCTAGTTTAGGAAGGGGGGATAAAAACTAATGCTTTGCCAGCATAAGTTGCCAAGATTAAGATCAACTGCAGAGCATTTGTGACCAATGCCTTTGCGGTCTGGACAACAGTGATCTGCACCTTAGCGATTGATTGCCAGTTAATCTTATACTTGTGTGAAATATTTCATTGATTGCGGTAAGATAAATACTTTTATTGATATATTTTATTAATATGAAGAGGCAGCCAAATAGGGCGCCAAAATTTTGTGTTTGTGCGACATTTTGCCATTGAAAAGAATTACGGACAATCCTAGCAAACACATGCATAAGCAGACTTATAGAGAAACGAAATTAAATTGTGTTTGAATATTACCATAAAAAACATACAAACACTAAGTCCAAAAGCTACTGGCAGTCCTTCTGTAGTGTCACAGTGTTCAAATGACGCATGAAAACATACTTAGAATGATTGCACAAAAGAAGTAACAGGTTTTACCAAAGACAACTGTATACCTAACCAGCTATTTTATGGAAGAAAATCAATGTTTAAAGTGACAGTGGCATTGCAGCCATAAGGAAGAAGAATGTAAACACAGTACAGAGTGAAGTCAAATAAATTAGGGGCTAGTGCAACTGTTTCGCACACGAGACTGACTCACAAATGATGATAGTTTTGCGTAGTTGTGGAAATATTATAGCCAGCATATAAAAGAGAGGGAATATCCTTCTTTTTCAGGGTTTTATTGCCTGTTACCAGTTGGTGGCAGGAAACCTGGTGAAGACAGAATCTGAGGACAGTGAAGGTGTCAGCAAAGTTGTATGCGCCATTTGATAGCCATGAGAAACTCTTATGCTGCAATTTTGTGACCTACTGTAATCTACTTCAGATAGAACATCAGGTGACGTCCCCTTGCGTGGGCAACTGACAATTCATTTATTAAAATTGTCCACCCCTGAACATTCATTATTGTGGGCATGATGACAACAATAGTCCCTTGCACCAGTGAATATCACGTTTAGACAATATTACATGATTCTGTGTTCTAAACCTACAGTGACACGTGTGTTACCAACAGATTACTGGTAGGCAATGTCTTTCTTCTTCGATCCTTAACCACCGACCGTCAAAGCAGTCAGTGGCCATCACGCCTAGTGACGTCTTAGTAGGGCAACAACAAATTGATTCCACTTTGCACGGTCGGTGGCCATCCTTCGTACAGTGCAGATATTTGAGTCTTTGTATTTCTATGTCGGCCTATATTTTTTGTACTGAGCGCTGGGGCTCAAAAGGTTTTTCTACGCATGTGTCGAGAAGAGTGTCGACGAATCTGCCTGATGATGGCAGGGTGTTTTTCTGGGCTGGTCAATTTAGGAATGTTGAAATCTGATCTCTGTGAATTCTTATAAGGAAGGAGACGGTGTCTCTCTACATGATTATAGTATCTGAGAGTCTCCTTATGTTCTTTGTTAGCGCCAAGGAATGGTGTATGTATTTATTCCTAAATCAAGGTAGTACCAGACCCTTCGTTTGATGAACTATGTTTTGTTAGGCCTAGATGGCGGGCTTATGAACGTATATTTAGGATTGTTTGAATGCCTAGGATTGTTTGAATGCCGATGAAGATGACAGGTTATCCAACAGCTTATGTATTTCCATGAAGCAACCTTATGGATTTCAGAACTGTATGGAAGCCCATTGAGAATATTTATGTTCAAATATTGAATTAATTTCGGCGCATCATTTAGCCTCCTGTCTGAGTGAAACTCAAGGAGGTAGCCATTTTGAATTCCCGTTACCACAACGGATCATTGTCAAGAGAACAGAAAATAATTCTTATTACCGGACTATGATGCAGAGATCTTCCTGTTATGGAAAAACCCACTACTGTGGTTGAACATTGTTGCTATGAACTTTCGAATATACAGCTTAAGAAAACTTAGCCAAGAAAGGGTTCGATCAGTGAACCATTATTGATGTTTACATATGCATTTTCACTGACGCGTTCAGTCAGTCGAAGTATGAGGCGATAGCCCACCAGAACATTGAGTGCTTGACTTATATCACCCATTGTATTTATATGCTACATGAAATATGTCTGATGTTGCCACCTACTACTCATGTACCATGATTTGCTGTGTCAACATGTACCTATGACTGTATTCGTGCTGTCCGAGTGTGTGTTCATTAAATACAAGAAAACGACACAGCAGTCTGTATCAGTGACTTCTAGCAGGAGTGTATGAGTGTGTTATTACCAAGTTGTCAACTCTACAGAACCATTCTTCCATTCGCGTTACTGACAGTTACACTCACACTCTTGGTCAACAGTCCTTGTCAAGGCCTCAATACATTACAGACAAGGCGACCTATACACCACACTGTAGTTGATTTGAGTTGACAATCCCCTTCATCACTTATCGAGGTCCAGTGTCTCCAACACTACCTTTATCTGTGATGTCCAAAACAAGATTCTTCAACGTGTTTGTTACTAGTTATGGACAAAGATTCCTCCTTATTTATTTCTTATATGTAAATACAGTTCTTTTCATTGTTAACCCTTCCTGACGAAAAAGATTTGAGGGACAGGAAATTAAAATTGTAATATAATAACATAAACTTAACAACAGTCTTACTTAATTCAATTTTATTGAGTTACAGTTGTGTTTGTTTTATGCACTTATCACTATACTTGCATTACCCTAGACACGTAGCCATAAAACATATAACACCCTCATAAAATATTTCCCAGAGTGAGATCTTAGAGAGGTAGTGGATAGGTACCCTGAGAATACATCATCATCAACAATTAGACTCAGGGACTTACATAGCTTGACCTCACTCTGAGTACACATAGTTAGTTAACATCTATAACCTCTCCAGCGCACTTGCCACACTGGCAAGGAAGAGAAACACAGAAAAGACAAAACTGCAAAAATGGTGCTATGTTTAGGACATACGAGAGATAGAGGAAAAAACACAGAGAAGGGAAATAGAGACAGACATGAAATGTATGCAAAGACATGGAAAAACAACTGAACAGATGGCATAGGACAGGAAGGCTTGATCTGAATTTGTTGATTGCCTCTCACTCATTTCCTTTTCTAATTCAATTATAGCTAAATATAGCTTGACATTTTTTAGGCCCTTGACTTCTTTGTCTTCTTCTTGCAATCACATCTTTTTTTTTTTTTCGTTCGCCCGCTAATACTCGAGTCGAAATCTCAGGTTATTATTATTTTATGTCTAACCTGACATTGATTTTACGTGAGTATCCCTTTATTTCTTGTACAGAGACCTCGCCATTCAGGCAAATACTCGCCGATTTCGGAGGTACCCATTGCAGCTGGGTCAGCTCAGGAGCCGCCAGTCCCTGGTCGACGACACTCCTTCAAATGTCCTCGCCAGGTCTCGAGTTAATCCAGTCCAAATCCCGGTCGACGAAAAATCCTCAAATGCCGTCGCCCGGGTTTGATCCTGTATCACCAGAGCGGTTTTGTAACCACTACGCTAGCGCGGCTCCCATCACATCTTTGATATTTACACTGTCAGACGAGTTCTCGTGATGAATTCACCATTGTCTGGAGTTCCTCTTAAGCTCCAAACAGCTTTGAGTTTAGTGTTGAGTCATTTGGCCAGTATATCTTTTGTAACTGGTCATACAGGGGGCAATCCTGTAGAAGATACTCAGCAGTTTGTTCATTTAATCCACATGTGCACGGTGGTGAAGCAGACAATCGTAGCTTGTGCTTGTGTTTATTCAGTTTGTTATGCCCTGTCCTGAGGCGAAAAATGGTGATCTGTCCCTGCCGGTCAAGAGTGTGGTAGTCGTCAATGGGTTGATTCTGTTCTCTTCTGATAGCCTGGATAGCTCTCTTTTTCTCAAAGTATGTGATTTCATTATCTTCTTGTTCACATTCTCCTCCATTTTTGGCAAGTTTATCTGCCTTTTCATTTCCACAAACACCACAATGGGATGGTACCCACTGAAGTATGGTTCACTTTTTGGCAGCTACCTTGCTTAGTTCATTTTTGAGATGTGGGATTTTACCACCCTTGAGAACTTGCAGTACAGACAGTGCATCTGTGAAGATGACTACCAGGTGGCAGTCAAAGTTGGTGTTATAAATCAGTTTTGCAGCTTGCTCTAGAGCTTGAACGCTACAGCTGTATAGTTGTAACAGAATTTACCAGTGGGAATATGCCTAGTCTCATAGTGGTGGTCAGGACATGAGATGAAGATATCGGGGCCTCCATTCTTAATGGCATTTGTTGCTGATCCATCCATGTAGGCATGTATCTATGATTGTTCAGGATAGCTTTCTTGGATCATACCCAATGCTGCAGTTAATTTTTGCAGATCATTATACTCATATAAAAAAATGCCATACTGAAGTCGGATGTGTCGGCTAAAAGGCACAAATATCGCAGCTTTGCTGTAAATGGACACAAAGCAACCAGCGTCCTTTTCAGGACCAATAAAGAAGAAGAAGATATCCAATTGTGAGACCACTGATTGATGTATTAATTTGGAGGGTACTGCTGGCCTGTTCCAGTGGTACAGGGTATAGGGTGGGCTTCAGTGGTTTTGTCTTTATGGATAGGTCTTCTTGATGCTGTCTTTTAAGTCTTTTTCCTCGATGGACAAAGCTGCTACATTTTAGACATCCCAGTGTCAGATCATCAAGTTTTGCCTTCATTGGCTTCGTTGGCATACTGTTGTACTTTTCCACCTGGATCATGCTTTTTGTATCTCTTCTATGGGACAATGTCTGTAATCTAGCAGCTTTCTGATATTGGCGTAGTTTTCAAGGCTCGTTAGCTGATTTGATTATAAGCATTGTCTTTTAATAGGTTTTCACTTATCAAAAGGTGCCTTGTGTTGTAAGCAGTGCATGATCATTGAAGAAATCGGGTTTCTCTGACAGAGGGTTCCTTCAAATTTTGGTTACGCAGGCTTTAAAAAAGAAGTAAAAAGCATTGTAAAGGATGTCAGAGCGAAAAGTGTGATGTCGGAGGGAGACTCAAAGTTGGCCAAGTCAATAGAAGGACTAGATGTCTATTTTATGTGTACTTTATTAATAACGTTCAAGACTGTGAAATCCCAAAGCAGGCTGGGCCTCTCCTTTATCAGTGGGATAATTAGTCAAATTTCAGGCTGTAACAATGTAACTGCTGTTTATGAAACCGGGCACAATAATGGAAATATGTGCAGTACAAGTAACTAGGGTCATGAAAGAAGATACTGGATATGTGATGTCAGAAGTAATGCCTGAAATGCTCTTAAAATATTTTCTGTTGGATTTATTATGTCAAATTAAACCTTGGATTGTCCTGGCTTGATTTATTCCCTCAATCTATATTGTGTGAATCTGTATGTCAGCCTGTCTTAACAGAATCATAAAATATAAGCTGTCAGGGTTACACAACACTTTGCGAATTGTTAGAAACCTTGTGTTTCCTGTTATCATTTGGTGTGTTCTTGCATACTACATGTTTTCCACCTCTTTAACTTTTGTCTTTGCCTTGTCAGTACTTCCACTTTTTTCATTACTAACTTTCCCACAGGCTTCAAACACAAAGCTGTCTCATGAGATCTGCACTGGGCATAGCCACATCACATTCATTATAGAATGTGCACATGATTTTCTTTATTACCCACTCGTGGTATGTATAGTTGTATAAAATTAGTACCAATCAGCCATTTAAGTTAACTAATATGATATTTAACTGATCCTTCTTTCTTGTTTATTTATTGTCACAATAAAATTAACCTGCTTTAGTATATCACATTTCATATAATCCTAATACATTTACATTCTATTTTATTCCCCTCAATCTTTAAAAAAACAATTTTCCATCCTGCAACAGCATCCTGACATTTAAAGTTACTATGGTAAATGCTAAGAATCTCCATTAACCCTTGACTGACAAGTCTAACCCGAATGGCAGTGGGGAGGGGAGAGGGTAAAGCACTTCAATCTTGTCTCCTGTCAAGTCACAATGTTTTAAAGATGTTTCATATAGGCAGTTGCCCCAATCCCCCCTACCTTTCTAGGATTTGGTGAAAACTCCTAAACTTCAATATGTGATCAGTAAAATAAAAATAAAAAAACACTTACAACTCAATTCTTGCTTTTCACCAACATTTACATTTGAGTCAATTGTTTTAATATTCTTTGGTGCCTTGTAAACACTGAGTTTCTTACATGTCATGAACTTTAGTTAACTGTATATAATTTGTTAGAATTTTAGATTAACAAATACCTAGCATAGACCACCATAAATTCTCAAAAAGATCACTTAAAACTGTCTGAAATCAACTCTTTATGGGTGCAACATATTGCAATATAGATCTTTCTTCTCTGAGCATTAACAGTATAACATACATCCTTAAAAGCCACAACATTATTAAAGCTTCCAAACAATGTTACAAATAGTGTACATACCTTAACATCTGTTTCCTGCTTTATTTCTGCAAACAGACTTGTGACATTGGCTTCCACATTTCTTCCGGCCTGAAAGCAATGTTGTTTTCAAATCTCATTTATATGAATGAATTTTTGGAATAATTTTGACCAAACAAGTCCATTTTTAAAAAGATCACAGTGGATCACTGATGCTGATATCATCATCATCAGTTGCCATCTCCACAATGAAGGTTGGCTGTAATGGATCTCCAACGTCTTCTGTCTCTTGTCTTGGTGGTGCACTCTGATAGACTCTTTCCTGTCCATCTCTTGATGTTATCTTCCCACTTATAGCGCTGTCTTCCCCTTGCACGTTTGCCTTCAACTCTCCCTTCTGTTATGGTCTTTTGCAAGGTGTTATGCCTTTTTATGTGGCCAAAGTATTTTAGCTGCCGAACTTTGATCTCCCTCATTAGTTCTCTTTTCATACCTAGATTTTCTAGGACCTCCTTATTTGTTTTCTTCTCTTTCCATGAGCTACGCCCCATTCTTCTATATATCCACATTTCAATAGCCTCAATTCTTTCTTCCAAATGCTTATTCATCATCCATGTTTCTGCACCATACAGAAATGCAGAATATATATAACACTTTATGAGTCTCAGTTTTAATTTGTGAGATAACTGTTTGGATGTCAGTATATGTTTCATGTTGTTGAATGTAGCTTTGGCCATTCCTATTCTCTTCTTGATTTCTGTTTCACATCTGCCATCTTCTCTTATTATATGACCAAAATATACGTAGCTCTTGACTTGTTCCAGGATTTTCCCATTTACGCTTACCTTTAATGTGGGTTTATCGTCTGTTTTGCTAATTATCATAGTTTTTGTTTTCTCAATATTAATGTCGAGTCCATATTCATGACTTATGCTGTTCACTTGCTTCACTAGTTCTTGCAACTCCTGTTCGCTTTCAGCTAACAACACGGTATCATCTGCATATCTAAGGTTGTTTATTGACCTTACACTGATGTTCAGTCCTGGTATTTCCTGTATCTGTTTGAAATTTTTTTGGGTGTATAAATTAAATAGGCAGGGGGACAGCACACAACCTTGTCTGACACCTCTTTTTATGTCTATGTATGGTGAATAATTCCTTCCAGATCTTACTGCTGATATGGATGATTGTATAATTATAAATAGTTGGTCAGTGACATACTGTTCCAAAGATCATACTAAATACACTTTTGACTCAAATAATTTAAAGATCAATTAACAATTTTTTTTATTTAACCCTGATTATTTCTTATACATGTGTGTAATCCATAATCCGAACATCCCCCAACCAAGATAGACTGAAAACTGAAAAGTTGTTTGGCTGACTTTTGGGCATATTGCAATATAAATGTTTGAGCATTAACAGTATACCATACATCCTTAAAAGCCACAATATTATTAAAGCTTCCAAACAATGTTACAAAGAGTGTACATACCTTAACATCTATTTCCTGCTTTATTTCTGCAAACAGACTTGTGACATTAGCTTCCACATTTCTTTCAGCCTGAAAGCAATGTTGTTTTCAAATCTCATTTATATGATAATGAATTTTTGGAATAATTTTGACCAAACAAGTCCATTTTTAAAAAGATCACAGTGGATCACTGGTGCTGATATGGATGATTGTATAATTATAAATAGTTGGTCAGTGACATACTGTGCCAAAGATCATACTAAATACACTTTTGACTCAAATAATTTGAAGATCAATTCTTTTTTTTTAAACCCTGATTATTTCTTATACAGGTGTGTAACCCATAATCCAAGTATCCGCAAACCAAGATAGACCAAAAACTGAAAAGTTTTTTTGCTGACTTTTGGGCTATTTAAAAAAAAAAAAAAATAAAATGTTATTTTTAACTGGTATGCAGGGAACCGAACACATGCAATGTTCAGTTTATCACACTTCATCCTCTTGAAGCGTAAGTGCAGTATAAGCTGATGCATGTGCTATAATGTGATATACACTTTCAAATACAACTATTTAGTTGAGTCTAGGCACAACTTTTAGCCATGTGTGAATATTTCGGAGCTTATTTTGTCATTTTGAGTATCGATATTTCTGAGGTAATTTCATGACGTAAACTTTGTGAGTTTAATTTCATTGTGAAAATGTCAAAAAGAGCTGCAGATACTCCTGTGGGTAACAGTAGGAATAAGAAAAGAAAGCATTTGTCATTATCAATAGTGCAGAAGGTAGAGTTATTGCAGAAGCTTTATCATGGTGTCCCTAAGCGTTGTCTTGCTGAAGAATATGCAGTAGGAACTACCACAGCATATGACACAAGGAAACACAGACAAGCTGCTGAAGTTTTACATGGACAGTGATGACCAAATACTAATGTCAGATCAGAAAACTTTGCACAGAGGAAAAAATGGAGAAGTTTTGGCAGTTTATGGAATTAAAGAAAAACTGCTTAGACAGAAACCATTGTTAATGAGACAGATGACACTGGGTAAAATCTACTGTAAGGTCATCTTTCTTACTGCATATTCATGAGCTGAAAATCCTGTTCTGGTCCATCAACAGATGTCTGACACCAAGCTGATGATAGTGATTAGAACATTGAATGTACATATGCAGGTATTTAACAAAGTTTTTGTTTGAAGTTTAAAAAAAATATTTTTCTGATAAATAAATTGTACTACATAATTTAAGTGGGGCAATTTTTGGGCTACTTAGGGTGATATTTTGGGCAACTTTGGGCTACTTCTGGTGATATTGTGGGCGTATTCCAAAAACCAAAACATGGCCCTCCCTTAGCATTTCGCATTCTGGGTGTTGAGAACTATTTTAGGGTGTGAAGAAGCTTGGATATTTTGTTTATTTTGATACAGAAGTTTTTGCACCTCGAAACATCCTCTCAACTATCCTAGGGAGGATAGTGTGATTCGTTTGCAAGGCTAGGCGGGGTTGTTGCACGGAAGGTCCAGGGTTCAAATCCTGGGTAAGCCACTCATGTCTGTTGTTTTTCTGTTGTCTAGAGTTCTACTTCTTTATTTCCTACGAGTGCCTGATAACATACCTTTATGTTTGTCTCATATTAACTCTTTAAGTCCCAATCGACTTTATATATCCTCAGGGGTTAGACGCGCTTGGCCCAATCAACTTTATAAAGCGTTTAGTATATGTGCCTCTGTTTGAGACTGTTTCTAATTATAACTACCCACAAACCACCCAAAACGTCATTTCCGACTGCAAGTACATTCTTTTAAATACCGCATGTGTTTAAGAGTGAACGTGTTTCTGTTTTGAGATATTTATTTAAAAAATGCACCGGGGTGGCCATTTTTGCTTGGGCCAAACCAACTTTTTTGCTTGGGACTGAAAGAGTTAATTTACTGTTTACAAGCCTCAGGTTTCCCTTCCTTATATGTTATAAATGTTTATACAATACCAAACCTACCCTCTGACCTGTTCTTACTGTTCTAAGTCTACTATCATTTACTGGACACAGTATTAAGGTCCTTGTCTTGTTGGACTGGCCTATACTGTATGATAGAGAAACAACATAAGTGATTGCATCATTAATAGGCTAAACTGCCCATGGTGGACTTCCGGTGTCGTGTATTGCGGTTTGCACTAATGACCTGTCATCGAAACATCATTTTTTTGGTGATGCATAGATGGCAGGAAGGATAGTGTGATTCACTTGCATGGCTAGGCGGGGTTGTCGCATGGAAGGTCCATGGTTCAAATCCTGGGTAAGCCACTCATGTCTGTTGCTTTTCTGTTGTCTAGTGTTCTACTTCTTTATTTCCTATGAGTGCCTGATAACATACCTTTATGTTTGTCTCATATTAATTTACTGTTTACAGGCCTCGGGTTTCCCTTCCTTATGTGTTATAAATGTTTAAGGAAAGGACCAACAAGTATTCAGCAAGGTACTGGAAGATGAGACAGGTCTGTATTTGAGAGCTAGCAATACCATGTTACCCTGACTGCTAAATAAGAGACACATCTTCAACCCAACCTGCAAGTCTGGAAGGAAGAGCTGGAGTTGAGATGGATGGTCATCAGCAGCTCCAAAACAAACACCATGGTGACATCACAAGAGGAAAGAAGGCATCCGATTAAGCTAGGAGAACAGATCCTAGAGCAGGTCAACCAGTTTAATTACCTCAAAGCTGTTATAGACTCGAAGGGAGACATCAAAGAAGAGTTAGCTGCCTGAAGAGCAGCAGCTGGGAGATTTTTTTCAGGCCATAAACCAAGGATTTTTCAGCAAAAGTTAGCAAGGAAGAAAAAAAGATGGCTGTATAATGCCCTACCTAGATTCCAGTATTGACATATGGATGTGAGTCATGGGCAATTATTACAACCCACAAAAAAGCCAGATTCCATTCTTAGAAATTAGGTATCTGAGGGAGGTGGTAAAGTGACAAGAACAGATATGGTCAGCAACCAGAGGATATGGCAAGGCCTCAAAACCCAGCCACTGCAGACTCAAGTAGAACAGTACCAACTGTGATTATTTGGCCCTGCCTGCAGAATGGAAGAAGATTCGCTACCATGACAAGTATGGGAAACTAAGAGCCAGGGATGACCAAGTCCACAGGGAGGACAACATTAAACAATCTTGGAATGACTAAGGACTGGATTAGAACCAGGCCAGAAGGAAGACAGCTGATAGGATAGTATGGCGCTCCCTCCTCCAAACCTCTACACCTCACGGCAGAAGAGGGATGACAAAGTAAGTAATGAGTGAGTCACAAAAATTGGTTGTTGCTCTTCACCCTATTAGTTAATACGAAACGTACCTATGGTGCCAAAAAGGTCAAGGACCCTTGTTATAGAGATTTGCTTTTTTTTTTTCAGTAACCAATTTGTCACTTTCCATTTCTGCCCTTTTTCCCACCCTCATTTCCAATATTTCTGTGACCCACAGTTCCTATCTCTCCCTTGGGTCCACATCTGTTTAATACCTTTCACACTAGCAGTTAACAAACCCTAACCTTAAAATAACTTCTCAAATTAAAAAAAGAAAATGAGAACAAAAATGACAGAACACTCTTGACACACTCTCACTGCCCAGAGATATGAGTAAATCACAGTTAGACAAGATTTTAACTCTTAGACAGGAGCAATGCTAACAGTGTTGGTTTGTTTATACACCTGTACTTCACCAATGATGACAGAAAAGAATTAAGTTATTAATAACAATTTAGAATTTTTTTCATTTTAATCTAGTTCAGGAGTTTGCAACTAGTCAATCATAATTTATCAGCAGATCACATGTGATGACTTGGTAGTTCTTTAGGTGATGAAGGAAATAAAAATAACAGAAAGAAAAAAAAGAAAAAAATAATGACAATTCTAGACCAACCCTATGGAGTCTTAATCTCTCAAACATGATCCAGTTAAAGATTTTCCCTGACATTGATAGTAACATTCATCATGATCCAGTTAAAGATTTCCCTGACACTGATAGTAACATTCATCATGATCCAGTTAAAGATTTTCCCTGACACTGATAGTAACATTCATCATGATCCAGTTAAAGATTTTCCCTGACACTGATAGTAACATTCATTATGATCCAGTTAAAGATTTTCCCTGACACTGATAGTAACATTCATCATGATCCAGTTAAAGATTTTCCCTGACACTGATAGTAACATTCATCATCATCATACTTCAGCTGTCCAAGAAGCATAGACCTTCAACAAACTTATGCTAAGTCTCCCTTTCTTGTGCCTTCAGCTCACATCCTACTATGTCTTCCTCATATCTGTCTCCAGTTCTCTTCTCCATGTGCTCATTGGTCTCCCTCTACCTCTCTCTCCCTGGGGACTATGGAACAAGGACTGGCCTGGTATTGCTATCAACAGGTTTTCTCAATGTGTGCTGTGTCCATCTCCAGTGTCTTCTTGTCATCTCTTGTACCACTGGTAGTTGTTTGGTTCTTGTCATCTCTTGTACCACTGGTAGTTGTTTGGTTCTTGTCATCTCTTGTACCACTGGTAGTTGTTTGGTTCTTGTCATCTCTTGTACCACTGGTAGTTGTTTGGTTCTTGTCATCTCTTGTACCACTGGTAGTTGTTTTGGTTCTTGTCATCTCTTGTACCACTGGTAGTTGTTTGGTTCTTGTCATCTCTTGTACCACTGGTAGTTGTTTGGTTCTTGTCATCTCTTGTACCACTGGTAGTTGTTTGGTTCTTGTCATCTCTTGTACCACTGGTAGTTGTTTGGTTGGTTCTTGTCATCTCTTGTACCACTGGTAGTTGTTTGGTTCTTGTCATCTCTTGTACCACTGGTAGTTGTTTGGTTCTTGTCATCTCTTGTACCACTGGTAGTTGTTTGGTTGGTTCTTGTCATCTCTTGTACCACTGGTAGTTGTTTGGTTCTTGTCATCTCTTGTACCACTGGTAGTTGTTTGGTTCTTGTCATCTCTTTTGCCACTGGTAGTTGTTTGGTTCTTGTCATCTCTTGTACCCCTGGTAGTTGTTTGGTTCTTGTCATCCGTTCCACAAGGTGATCTGGTCATACCACTTCAATCATTCTATTCTATGCAAGCACCCATTTATGAAAGTCTAGCTTTTTTGGTTGTTGTCTTTGTTTTCTCCAGGTTTCAGAGTCATGCCGTACTGTCTTGACATTGAATTGAAGATTTTTTTACTCTCCACATATTTCCCAATGCAATGAAAGATCCTCTAGCTTTTTGTATTCATATTTTGATATCACTGTCAGTCCATCCCACTTGGTCAACATTGCTGCCAAGGTTTATGTATGATTTTAGAAGGGACATTTCTTCAAGTGCAATACTGTTATCATTTGCTGCATTTATTATCATTATCTTTCTTTTCTCCCTGTGTATATTCAAACCTACTTGCTGTAAACTCACACCAAGCACTTTCATTGTCTTACATTGATTATGGTTATGGGACAGGAGAGCCAGGCCATCTGATAAATCTACATTATCAAGTTGTGTAGTCACTGGATACCATTTCTGTTGACTAAAGTTGTTGGTTGAGGTCAATGTTTTCATAATTCAATCTATAGCCAATAGGAAGAGAAATGGTGACAGGAAGCATCCCTGTCACACTTCATCTCTTATCCCAAATAGTTTTGTAAAACTTTCTCCATGAAGAGCTCTGCACATTGTGTCTTCATGTTTCCTTTATTAAGTTAATGATCTTCAGGGAGACTCTATAATGTCTCACCAATTTCTGAAGTGATTGTCTGTCCACACTGTGAAGTGCATCTTCATAGTTCACAAAAACCTATGTAAAGAGGCAAGTTTCATTTCAGACTTTGTTCCACTATTATTCTCAATGTGGCAGTCTGGTCTGTACAGGATCTGTTTTGCTCAAAACCTGTTTGTTTATCTCTCAGCTGTCTATCTATGGACTCTTTTAATCTCTCAAAGATGATCCTGTTTAATATTTGTCATGGCACTGATAGTAATATTGTTCCTATGTAATTTGTGTGCTCTTGTAAATCTCCCTTCTTAAGCAGCTTGACCAGATAACCTTCCTTCCATTCTGCTGACATTTGATATAAACATAATTCCTCTGTAATTTGTGAACTCTTTTAAATCTCATATAGGGTAACTTGACCAGATAACCTTCCTTCCATTCTGCTGACATTTGATATAAACATAATTCCTCAGTAATTTGTGAACTCTTTTAAATCTCATATAGGGTAACTTGACCAGATAACCTTCCTTCCATTCTGCTGACATTTGATATAAACATAATTCCTCAGTAATTTGTGAACTCTTTTAAATTTTCATATAGGGTAACTTGACCAGATAACCTTCCTTCCATTCTGCTGACATTTGATATAAACATAATTCCTCAGTAATTTGTGAACTCTTTTAAATCTCATATAGGGTAACTTGACCAGATAACCTTCCTTCCATTCTGCTGACATTTGATATAAACATAATTCCTCAGTAATTTGTGAACTCTTTTAAATCTCATATAGGGTAACTTGACCAGATAACCTTCCTTCCATTCTGCTGACATTTGATATAAACATAATTCCTCAGTAATTTGTGAACTCTTTTAAATCTTATATAGGGTAACTTGACCAGATAACCTTCCTTCCATTCTGCTGACATTTGATATAAACATAATTCCTCAGTAATTTGTGAACACTTTTAAATCTCATAAAGGGTAACTTGATCAGATAACCTTCCTTCCATTCTGCTGACATTTGATGTAAACATTATTCCTCTTTAATTGGTGAACTCTTTTAAATCTCATATAGGGTAACTTGACCAGATAACCTTCCTTCCATTCTGCTGACATTTGATGTAAACATTATTCCTCTGTAATTTGTGAACACTTTTAAATCTCATATAGGGTAACTTGATCAGATATCTTTCTTTACATTTTTTCTTGATGCCATTGTCTATTCCAATGGGTCTGTGATTCATGGTGAGAAATCTGGTTGGGACTTCTCTGCTAGGGTACAGGGCAGAATCATCGCCGAACATAGTGGGGGCTTACAAGATAACAACTTCCAGCGTGAGAATGGAGGTCAAGGCTGTTAATGCAGCCTTAAGGTGGATAACTGAAACTTCATTAAAAAAAGGATGTCATTGTGTCCGACTCTCAGTCTATGCTTCAGAAGGTTCAAAGTGGTTGGTTGCATCATGAATGGAAAACATTCATAGAAGCTTCCAGTCTACAAAAGCTGGTGTGGGTATACTGTCCTGGTCATGCTGCAGTATGTATTAATGAAAGAGCTGACAGACTAGCATCAAGAGCAAACATAGTGGGGACATTAAGTCAATTTATTACATGGGGCATAAATATTTGACATACCTCATAGTCTGTTTCCTGCTTCATTTCTGTAATTAGACGTGTGACATTAGATTCCATATTTCTTTCAACCTGAAGGCAATGAAATATAGCAGATGATGGGTATCATTTTAAGACTATAAAGACATACTACATATATTTACACCAATATCTAAGCAGCATTACCTCACAGCAATAATCACTGTCAAATGGTGGGGCCTAATGCAACTGCAATGGCCATAAACAAATACGCTTCTTTAAAATAAATACTTTATCATTTTCCATTACTTCATTCTCTCATTTCCTTTTCACTTTCAATATTTCTGTGACCCACAGTTACTATCTTCCCCTATCCCCACAACTGTTTAATGCATTTCACACCAGCAGTGAACATACCCTAATCCTCAAAGTTATCTCCAAACTTAAAAATAAAGGAGATCACAGGGGATGATTTGGTAGATCTTTACATGATAGAAATTTAAAAATAAACGATAGCAAACTAAGGACTTACTCTTTCTCAAAGATATTTAAAAGTGTGATAACACCAGGATTAAAGGTACTTATTCTGTGTTTCCATTGATATCCTATGAGAAGCCTTATTAAAATTCACTTTATTTATGAACTGCATAAGATAAGAATGGGATCCTTTATTTGAAGTGACGTTATCATTTGGTAAAATATAATTTAGTTTCAATTTTTCAATGCCTTGTTGAAAGAATTGCAGTAAGAGGACTAGTGTACGCGTACCAGCTGCGGCCACGAGTGAACTTTCCTGTCTCCTGACTCATCATGTAATGTTATAACAGCTGCGATCGGTAGAAACAGCCACGAGTGGCCGCGCTCTAGTCTTGTAACTGTGTGGGCACGATAGATGTTATTATAGAGTGAAGTACCACGGCGCGGCAATGTGCCCTAACCGCTGCCAACATCGTGACAAGGCGCGGCCAGTGTGCCCTCACCACGGCCTTTGTACCAGGTTTAGCGCTGCCAAGACTAATATTATAAGTCTAGACTACTCTAAGTCTAGTCTGGATCTAAATTCATTTGCGAGAAAAGTGGTAGCAACAAGAATAAGACAATACCTTAAAGAAACAAACATTTTTAATTCAGTAACTCAAACACAACATATATTATGATGGCTGGCTGGCTGGCTGGCTCTCTCTCTCTCTCTCTCTCTCTCTCTCTCTCTCTCTCTCTCTCTCTCTCTCTCTCTCTCTCTCTCTCTCTCTCTCTCTCTCTCATAGAAGCCTAGAATTCTTTATAAAAAACTGCAATACAGTGATCTTTTTGTTTTTAATTCTTAAGTCTTTATTTTTTATGTTTTCTGACATCGATGAAAACAACCCCCCCCCCCCCCCCCCCCCCCCCCCCCCCCCCACAATGACCTACTTTCACCTTTCACTCACATTTTCACCCGCTTCAGACACAAATGCTCCCGTTTCATTCACTTCTGTCAAACTCTCACTTTCAAACACACTGTCACTGTGCTTACACTCAAGAATATCTTGAAAGTCATATGTATCATCGTCGTCCAGAATCATTTCTGCGTCATCCACGCTGGTTTCATCGTCTGTTCTTGTCTCCTTTCTTTTTTTACATCTTTTCTCTTTCGACTTTTGCTCTTGTTCTTTTCTTTTTTCTTCTGCCTTCCTCTTTCTTGTTTCTTTGTGCATACGGGTGTACTCTTCTTTTTGTTTCTTCCGTTCTTCTTCTGGTTTTATTCTCTCCTCTTTCCTTCGCTTCTTTTCTTCAGCTTCTTCAGCTTTCTTCTTGGTGACAGCCCTCAGCTGCTTATTTTCCTGGTGCTCCTTTCGACGTTTTCTCCCCTCCTCTGTTTGTTGTGTGAGCCTCTCTTCGCCCAATCTGAGTTGGCGCCGTAAATAGCATCGCCACTTAGTGCGATCGGCAGCTTCATCCTCCCATGTTGCTGGATCCATGTCCAGTGCCCTCATATCTCTCTTGCACACATCTTTGAACCTCAGCTGTGGTTGCCCAACTGTTCTCCTGCCATCTGCTAATTGTCCGTAGAAGATATCTTTTGGGATGCGACCATCTTCCATGCGACGAACATGGCCAAGCCAGCGAAGTCTGCGCTGTCTAAGCAGTGTATACATACTTTGAAGGCCAGCACGTGACAACACCTCGACATTAGTCAATATATATATATATCTTCTTCTTCTTCGATACTTAACCACCGACCGTCAAAGCAGTCAATGGCCATCACGCCTAGTGGCGTCTTGTAGGGCAACAACAAATTGATTCCACTTTGCACAGTCGGTGGTCATCCTTCGTACAGTGCCCCAACTCTGGTTCATTCTTTGCATCTCAGCCTCCACAGTCCTCCGCCAAGTTGTTTTTGGTCGGCCTCTCTTTCGTTTTCCTTCAGGGGTCCAAAGCATAGCTGTTCTTGTGATGGCATCGGGGTCTCTTCTTAGGACATGGCCAACCAAGCTCCAGCGTCTGCCAGCTATGATGGTATGCATGTCCTCTTGCTTGTTCCGAGTAAGCAGATCATGGTTGGTGATGGTAATCGGCCAAAAGATTCTGTGAATTTTTTTTAGGCATGTTTAGTGAAAAGAGGACAATTTCGACATTTCGTTCTCTGTAACTCTCCAGCATTCCGCACCATAGAGAAGCACAGAAAGCACACAGCTCTGATATAATCTTAATTTTGTGCTTGTGCTGTACTGAGAGGACTTCCAGATGTTGTTTAGGCTAAAAAAGGCTGTTCTTGCTTTATTCATTCTGATGTTGATATCTTTGCCTGCCATATATATATATATATATATATATATAAGGACTAAAGCTAGTCTAGAACTACGATTTATTTAGAAGATAGAGACCTAGAATCTAATGTCATACATATGTTCATTGTTGTTTTTTATGTATGTCCTCACCGCGGCCAGATTGGCCGCCACTGGGCAGATATAAAAAATAGCCCTTCCTGACCGCGGCCACCCCGATATTTAGGCCATTATAGCGTGAAACAGTCGTTTCGCAATGAATACAGATAAATGAGATTAATTTGGATATATTAATCAAATAAGTACTTAAATATTTTCATAAAACAATGAGAAACGTGTTCAAAGTACCTTACCTTGAAACTTGCAAGGTGATCTTTTCGTCACCAAATGTTTCAACGTTGTGAAAAACTTTGTAAACGGCGGGAAATTAACTCGGTAGCAAGCTTAACTTAGCGTGATAACCCCAAGGGAGGTTACTCTCAATTCAAACGTAGTCAAAAGCACGTGGAACAGTCACTTTCAGTAATCGGCCGCGCTCTGGGCATGGCCGCGCACTGGTACGTATACTCTATGCTGCAGATATGCAAATAACTTATATGCTGCACTTCTTCAACATATTTTATACTCTGGAACCTGAAACAGATATGATTGTATCAAGGCAGATCTTTAGAGAGCTCAGTGTTTCTAAAGTAGATCCTCACATCACATAGGTTGCCTACTGCTGATCTAGTCTATATTTTAAAACCATAAAGTGACTTCTGTTACTGTTTTAGCAATCAGAGTCAAGTTAAACAGCATGTCTACATGCTTTGGCATTTTTATTATAGTTTTGTGACGAATCACATGATTATGGTTTTCTTTAAATTACAACAGAAATGTGACAAGCCAAGTATCTACAAATTCTAAGTCTCCTGAGAAAATGAATGTGTCACATTTACTTAAAAACAAAGTTGACAATTAAGATAATTTAGTTGATAGTCATAATCCATTATCAAATGATGGAAGAGATGAGGAATGTTACATTTAGCTGATGAGTGGGTATCGCCTGGCCATCGGAAAACCAACAGAACTTGACGAAAGCCACAGTTTATGACACTACACAGGTGAAAGACAAAGCTAAAGATAAACTTTTAAAACCACAAACAATTGTCAAAATATTTATTTGATATTATTATACTTGACTTGTTTTAAAATTATTAAAGCAACATTTTGTGATTTTTGTTTGCCACCATGTTTCATTATGAAATATGTAGTTTTAAATGTTCTGGTATTTGCATCTAAAGTACAAACAAAGGATATGATGTAATACTTTATGCTTTTAATTTGCTTTTGAAAAGTGGAAAAATGCTACTAAAATGATGAAACAGTTGTAAATAAAAGGTAAAAATAATTACTTTTTACTTTCTCTTTTATTCTGACTTCAAAATGTCCAGCTCTGAGCAAACTCCTGATAAGCAGAATTTTGGATAAGCAGAAGCTTTTTAGGTGGTCCCAGTAATTTCTACTTATCCAGACTGTGCTGTAGCTATGGCCATATATGAATTACCTTGATGTTCCAAGACTAGGAAAGCAAGTTTCATTGACTGCAACAATAAACTGCCTTCATTAAGTTCATATTCTACTGTTAACGTTGTTGGTGTGTTTTTTACTACATGCATTCATCTCATCTCAACCCATAACCCGTCATGGGTCGTAGGGGTGCCATGGTGGAAGCATCAGCAGACAGGGTCCTCCACTGTTCTCTATTCTCAGCAATGCGTACAAGTGTGGAGAAACCGTGTCCTGCCCATTCTTTGATGTTATCAGCCCAGGATTTTCTTTGCCTTCCTCTTCTCCGTTTACCTTCGACTGTTCCCTGGAGGATCGTTTTCGAAAGGGAGTCATGACGAGTTACATGCCCAAACCAGGCAAGCTTTCGACGTTTCACTATTGACAAAAGTGGTTCTTGATGGCCTGCATAGGTGTTTATCTTCTCTCTAACATAGACATTTGTTTTGTGCTCTTTATAGCAAATGCGCAAAATTCTTCTATAACATTTATGCTCGAAAGCCTGAATCCTTCGCTCCGTATCTGCAGTGAGCATCCAGCCCTCACACCCATACAAGAGAATAGATAATACAAGTGATTTGTATAATTTGATCTTCACAGGAAAACTGATGTTACTTTTCCAGATCACATTCAACCTTGTCATGGCAGCTGAGGCCATCTCAAGTCTTGTCTTGATTTCTTTATTTGATCTTCCATCACTACATATAGTGGACCCGAGATATTTAAAGGTGTTAACTTCTTCTAACGTTTGCCCATTTAACGTAATGTTGATCGGAACATGTTTCTTATGGCTATTCACCAATATCTTGCTTTTTTCTATATTAATTTCCATCCCATATGTTCTTGTTACTTTCTCCAGTCTAGAGGTAAGGTCTTGAAGTTCTGATTCTGTTCCAGCTATCAGATCAATATCATCAGCAAAACGTAGATTACACAGAGGTCGGCCTCCAATCGATATGGTTGATTTATAATCGTAGAGAGCCTCCTGCATAATATGTTCTAGATAAATGTTAAAGAGCACCTGGTGACAGGATACATCCTGGCGAACTCCTACAGTTGTTTTGAAAAATTCTCCAATGTCATTGCTTGCAAAAAACAGCACTGCTTGCGTCCTTGTATAGTGCTTCAATGATATCTATGATGTTGGTATCAAAATTGAATTTTCTCATTATTTGCCATAAACCTTCATGCCAGACTCGATCGAAGGCTTTTGTGAAATCGATGAAGTTATGGTATAAATCATGTTGATGCTGGAGATGTTTTTCGATCAGTAATCTAATATTGAAGATTTGTTCTGAGGTACTTCTTTTTGGTCTAAAGCCAGCCTCTTCCTCTGACAAGATTTCTTCTGATTTCTGTTTTATTCTGTTCAAAAGTATCCTTAACATCACCTTACTTGGATGACTAATAAGGCTAATGGTTCTGTAGTTCTTGCACATTTTTAGATTTCCTTTCTTGGAAGCGGTATTACTAATGACTGCGTCCATTCTTTTGGCCATTTTTTTGTACTCCATATCTTCTGGCAAATTGTTGTCATGATTTTTACTATATCTGGTCCTCCATATTTCAAGAGCTCTGCTGGTATATTATCCACACCCGGTGACTTCCCTCCTTTCATCGAACATATAGCCCCTTCCACTTCTTCCCGTAGTATTGCTGCATTTCCGAGTTCTCTGTTTTCGCACTTAATGTTGTTTAATATGCCTAAGTCAGTGTCAAGTTTACAGTTATATAATTCTTTACATGCATTGTGTTTTTATAAATTCCAATTATGCTTGTATTAATACTAATGGAGAAACACTGCACATCTTGACTCCCTATCAATTTCCCATCAGTTTAATATATAATAAGTGCATGTTCACATAAACAATTTACACAAAAACATGGTATATTCTGCTGTTTAGAATTCTTTGGGGGAAAAAAACAAACACACAAACAAAATTGAGGCACAGTGTAAGTAATAATTTTGGAATCAACGAATTAATGTAGGCTACATTTGTTGTGCATGTAAAAAAAAAATAGGAGATGGTGAAGTCTGGGGTGTTTGGGATGAAATCTGGTTCACTATTTTTTTGTTATTATCAATATCTATTACGAGAACCTTATTACACATTCAATTTCCCACTAAACCCTCAGTAATCCTAACATATTAATTTTTGTTTTTGGTTGTATCTGCTTTACTATATTGTGCAGTTCTCTAAGTCTGTCTATTCTCAACACCTCTTCTACTGATATGGGTGAATTGTAATCCTGTACATAATCTAATATTGATATTCTCTGTTTTTCATATTATTTTATTGTAATCATTCTGCACATTAGAATTCTTCTATACTAAAATAAACTATTCTTAATTATAATCTGAGTAGGCAGCCTAATTAATTTTTTGCTGGGAATTTTTAAGTTCCCTATTTTATTATTTTTTTTTTATATTCTGGTGACGAGAAATATCCCTTCAACCTCTGATGGGTTATCATTAGGATATATAGTGTTTTCAATTCCAAATAAGATGAATAACTGCTGATACAGGAAAGTGGCATCACATCTATCAAATCATTGTAAATGTGGAAAATCAAAGTTGCCACAAAATACACAGAGAAACATTTCCCACATAACACCTGGATTCATGCATACATAGATGGATCAGCAACAAATGCAATAGAAAATGGAGGTGGAGGTGTCTTTCTGACCTTAAGCACTGGTGCACAGAATAAGTTGTCAATGGCAACAGGGCAGTAAAGTAACTTCAGAACAGAGGCAGAGACCTTGAAAACTGTAGCCAAGAGACTGAGGCCTTGAAAACTGTAGCACAGAGGCTGAGGCCTTCAGAACTGTAGCACAGAAGCAGAGACCTTGAAAACTGTAGCACAGAAATGTTCACTTTTAGCCCCACCGATGTCCTATTGTAACTTTTCGTTTACTTTGTACATCGACTTTAAGCAAACATTCGTACGATTTAAGCAAACGTCCGTACGATATCCATATCGACTTTTTAATCAAGATTTGCAGTTCTGAGTAACTATGCGAGAGGCATTGATGGAAAATGCTGGAGGTGCAGGCGATGCAATAAAT
>JAMPIV010004756.1:0-210702 GCA_024509875.1 Oreohelix idahoensis
CATGTCTTCCAAATATGGAATGAAAACATCCGATCACTCTGTCGGCAATGTTACAAATAAGATATTACTTTCATCTAAAGTAATGTCTTTGTAACAAGGTGTACAGGAAATGATAATGTCATTCGCTTCCGCCGAGTGCATGCCGACAGGTCGATAATTTATCGCGGGGCACTCCTAGGTAAACATGGCACGCGTTCACTATGCGAATATTGATCGGGCCCATCTTGATTTTACATGCGTCTTAATCTCAGCAAAGCCGAGAAGCGCAAAGCAAACATGATCAATTATCACCGAAGGGAGTGTAAAATTGAAAAGAAAATAGCTAATATCTGCTTGATAGTAGAGAAATAAATGGGCAGACCGCAGAAATTTCGAGTGATTTAGTACACACACAAAATGTAACTAAATACTGCCGGAGAGGAAAAGAGATGTACACAATATTTATGTGACAACTTTTAAACATTTCATTTAGTTATCATTATTTCCCTTTTTAATTGTTTAGGAGCATGGGGGCCACAACGGCAGCTGGTTCACGTTTAGGAAGTCAAAGTGTTCATGTTCGCTTGCAGCAATGGTTTCTCTGTCACTTGTTTTACGTTATGAGGTTGCCAGCATCATGAACAACCTCACATTAGTCGCCTCTACGACATGCCTGAGGGAAGGTGGTCCTAGTCATTCTTTGTCTTCTCAGAGACGGGGCCTATCAAAATTTACCCAACAACTAACAGGCAGCGCCGAGTGGCAGAGTTCTTAGAGAGCTTGCTTCTCGAGGCAAAGGTACCGAGTTCGAAATCATGTTCTGTTCTCTTGCACAAGCAGAGACCTAGTATAGTGTAGTTTCTAACACTTCGCTCCCCAACGGCAGTATCAACTAAGGGACTACTGTAACGTTTTAACAGGCCTTATATTTTCTTATCGTTGCATATTATAACGTACAAAGGATGTGCTATTGTGTGTATTTATTGACCGGATGTGGGGTGAGAATAAACAGAAAACACCTGCATATAAGAAGCTCGATGCCCGCCACTCTTCTCATCTTTCAGCTCCATCTTAAAGGTAGTCCCATAGCAGATACTGCCGTCAAAAGCATAGTCAGGTACCCATTTACAACTGGGTAGACTGAAACGTGACTCTACCAGGTTTGAACCCGGAACTCGGTTACATTGCCGTGAGAGGAAAGCGATTTAACCGCTTTGCCAATCGGACACCTACTTACATCCTAATTACATAAAAAAATAAGCGGGGAACTTTTAATCTAATTAACCCCTGGGTATGGGACTTGCAAGCTTCTCGTCTGTACACATATTTCTTCCTCCCAGTGACACGTCTGGTTTTACTTATGACTATGACAACAAATATACAAAAATAGGTCAGCAAGATAACAGATGAGGTCAGAGAGATTGGCTGGGAGCATTTGGTGGATAATACATCAAAGGTCATCGGTGTAATTTGATTATGACCTAAAGGTTACGTGGATTATCACAAGGTCTGTTCTGTTTTTGTGCCAGCATAGATGATAAGACGTTGGTCTCTCTCCCATTAGCGCACTGGTTCTTAACCTTTCTTGTGCAATGGACCCTTTTGACTGTCCAGAAGGCTATAGACCCCTTTGATTGTCATGTGAAGGCTATGGACCTCTTTGGTTGTCCGGTGACGACTTTGGACCCCTTTGATTGTTTGGTGAAGACTTTGGACACCTTTGATTGACTGGTGAATGCTATGGACACCTGTGATTGACTGGTGAATGCTATGGACCTCTTTGATTGTCCGATGAAGACTATTGACTCCTTTGATTGTCTGATAAAGGCTATGGACCCCTTTGACTGTCCAGTGAAGGCTGTTGACTTCTTTCATTGTCCAGTGAAGGCTGTTGACTTTTTTCATTGTCTGGTGAAGGCTATGGTCCCTTTCTAAGAAAAAATCTACATTGACGCATAATTAACATTTTTGCATACTAATAGTACATTTCACCACCAAGAAAAATAGTTAAGCTTCCATACAGCCATACTGAAATCCAAAAGCAATCTGTAAAAAGCATTTATTTCTTTAAATGCAAAAATGTGTTGTAATTTTTCGAGTAAAATTGGTAGTGATAATAAAATTTAAAATGTTCAGTTATGTACACTGGCCCTCTAGAATCCATTCATGGATCACAAGGGGTCCATAGACCACAGGTTAAGAAACCCTGTATTATAGAATATTGTGGTGTATATTGTGTGATAGGAAGTATAGCTCTAGACTGTTGAACTTTCAGATACGAGTAATCACTGCTCTACCATGCATGCATATCAGCTAGGCAAAGGTTGTCAGTTAGTGCTGGAGACTTTCACTTTGCAGAAATGGAACTCAGAGACAGGGATTCTGGCAATTACGTTTATGGGTTCAAATAATCTGCGTTGAAACATGTAAACTTTGCCTGGGTTTTCTGATGAGACAAATAATAGGCCCAATGCTCTCAACCAAACTCGCACAGAGCAGAAGACAGAAAGACGCATAGGAAAAAAAAAGGACCATCTGTCAATCAAGTCATTCTGTAAAGCAATAACAGAAGCCAGGAATTAGTTGTATTCCGGGACAAATCTGGTCGATGTATCGAGTGACCTAGAAAGCTTTCAGTGATGTTTACAATAGTGTGGCCGATAAAAATGGTCCCTGGAGCCAAGGGTCTGGTTTTGTATCTCCTTTGTTTATACATTCCTTCTGTCCCTTACATCGGGATGGGAAAGATAAAAGAAAAAAAAAGGATGGACGTTTAGGACAGTTCTCTGAGTCTATCTCACGTGTCATTAGCAGACGTTTGAGTATTTTTAATCAGTATAGTTTGACCAAATCTCAGACAGAATTAACAGATTAACACTCAGATACACAAACCGTTAAGAACAAAGATAAGAGGCAGCTTTATTTATCAATCGCCCAGTCATTTTGTTATCCACATTTATAACTCTCGAGTTCGGTTAGTATAAAACTGACACCTGAAAAATGCCCACTCGCCTTAAACGTAATCCTCTAGAAAGCGAGTGAACTATGAACTCTAGCCATAATCGTAACATTGCAGCACACGAGTAAATTATGAACTCTAACTTTGCAGTAGACCTGTGAACTCTAACCATAACTTTGCTGTAGACGAGTAAACTGTGAACTCTAACCATAACTTTGCAGCAGACGAGTAAACTGTGAACTCTAACTATAACTTTGCAGCAGACGTGTAAACTGTGAGCTCTAGCCATACGCGTATCATTTTAGAAAACGAGCTAACAAGGAACTGGAACCATAACGTAATAAACAAGAAAGCAGTGAACTCTAACCACATCCATAACATTGTAGCGTACGATAAAACTATACAATCTAACGTTGCGGTAGGTGACTAACCTGCAATTGTTTGCCTTAACCACAACGTTGTAGTAGACAAGTAACTAGTAGACGTAACCGTAAAGTAGTAATTCTTGACATAACTGTAACTGCAGTAAACGGGTAAAGTAGTAACTCTCGACATAACCGTAACTGCAGTAAAAGAGTAAAGTAGTAATTCTCGACATAACCGTAACTGCAGTAAACGGGTAAAGTAGTAACTCTCGACATAACCGTAACTGCAGTAAAAGAGTAAAGTAGTAATTCTGGACAAACCATAACTGCAGTAAAAGAGTAAAGTAGCAATTCTGGACATAACCGTAACTTTAGTAAAAGAGTAAAGTAGTAATTCTGGACATACCGTAACTGCTGTAAAAAAATTAAAGTAGTAATTCTGGACATACCGTAACTGCAGTAAAAGAGTAAAGTAGTAATTCTGGACATACCGTAACTGCAGTAAAATAGTAAAGTAATAATTCTGGACATACCGTAACTGCAGTAAAAGAGTAAAGTAGTAATTCTGGACATAACCGTAACTGCAGTAAAAGAGTAAAGTAATAATTCTGGACATACCGTAACTGCAGTAAAATAGTAAAGTAGTAATTCTGGACATACCGTAACTGCAGTAAAATAGTAAAGTAGTAATTCTGGACATACCGTAACTCAGTAAAATAGTAAAGTAGTAATTCTGGACATACTGTAACTGCAGTAAACGGGTAAAATAGTAACTGTCGAATAACCGTAACTCTTTAGTAAAAGAGTAAAGTAGTAATTCTCGACATAACTTTAATTTTGTAGTAAAGAGTAAAGAAGTAATTCTCGACATAACTGTAACTGCAGTAAACGGGTAAAGTAATAATTCTCGACTTAATCTTCACACTGTACCAATGAGTCGTGGTAATAATTCTCAACATAACTCTGTATTATTCAAGCAAGCTAGAAACTCGTAACCCTACCCCAGCAGTAGGCGAGAAACCCTAGCTGAATCAGCTGTCTAATCAAACTGACACTCGACACCAGGAACAGACGTAGAAATAATCCGATTTTTCAAACACGCGGTTCCAGCGACTTACTATTCGTATTATTGTGCCAGGCTTGTGACCTTTCTCAATGCCTCATTATCATAATATTACTCTTACGGCGCCCGCTCTCCGACCTTTAGCCTCTTATTATTAAATGCCTCCGTCTTCCGCATTCTGTTCACACTCAGAGGCCGACAGAAGCCTGGGCCACTTCACTTGTATTCTCCTGATATAATTACATTTTGAAACGAAGAAATGCAACAGATCAACCTAAATCCAGATGGCCATTGCGCTTGATTCTTCCTCATGACAATCCCAACTTTCTCTCTCTCTTTCTCAGTCTTTTTATTGTGTTTCTACATGGCCTACCATGAACAAAATCTTTCAACTTACGACCAGGCCCTCAGAGAAGTCAATACACCGGGCCATTTCACGCTGTGAGGCTCCCTCATTGCCTTGGAAGCGAGGTAGAAAAATATTTTAATGTAAAGAAAGGCATGTAACCTTGCCTGAGATGAACCCCCCCTTTTTTTTTAAAAATGGTTTTTGAGGTGAGGCCCTGTCCACATGTCTGCATATCACTCGTGACATATATCTTTACATTTCGCTTGTGTGCTAATGGTCATTTCAGGCCTACTATTTTAATCCCTGACTTCAAGCATCGAAATTTCTTGCTCAAGTTGACGGGTTCATGTACCACATTCACATAACTCACAATCTCATACATACTAGCATGGACACAAATTCAGCGCGCATGTATTGTCTCCGCGTTCATAGCAAAGTAAAACACACTTGAAACGAACCCCTTTAGGCATGCTTGCGCCGTTTTTACTTAGGCCTACCTGTTTATTTTTCTTATTACAAAATCAGAATTAAGTTTTTGGTTTCGTTGAGAATTTTGCTTTTTTTATAATGAAGCACCGTCCTTCCAACCTAGACCAAAGTCCGTCTGTTATATAGTAGTGCAATGCCATTCCAAAAATAAGTGAGCATTATCAATTCTAGTGCAGTGTTGGTAAATACAAAGCCCTGACAAGGACTACTAGTGTCTATCAGCCAGCGAAGTCTTGTAAAGGGGTAGCCTTGAAAAACGTTACATTCCAAAAAAGGGCTTCTAGCCACACCGACGCTGAGTACATCAATTCTCAATCCTAATTACAGTATTATGACTCAATATTTTTTTTTTTTTTAAACTTGAGTCGGATACTTGATTTTAGCGTATGTCTTTATTTGCTAGGGGGGAAAATGGCGATAACTCGTAACCTAGTGGATCGGAAAAGTCACAGTCAAAGTTATTTGTGTCATATTTTCATGATCTGGTATTATATCTAACTTTTTTTTATTTTTTATTAATGTGTTTGCTACTTCATTTTGTAGCACGCCCCTTTCAACCATCTACCATGTACATGGATTTGTTGGTTATATCAGGACGTGTTTCTTTTATTGTAATATGTTTTTGTTTGTATTTGTTTTATATTATATTATCTCTAGTCGGTATTTTTCCTTTTGTAGTTATAGTTCAACATGGTTTTTAAAAAAAATTCCAATATATGCTATTTTCTAAGTTAGTATGTTTTTGATTTTTACTGGATGGTTTATTTGGTTAATCTGTATGTTTCTGGGGCGAGTCTTTCACCAGTTTGGACTACTGGTTCAATTCCTTATTTGATTTTTATATGTTAGCTTTAGTTTTTGTAATGTAGTGTTTTATTAACTTTTGCATTTCTGAAGGGCTCTTTGTGCCTATGAGATTTTCTACACTCATTTCTACCTTGTGGTTACTACAGTATGTCTTAATGTTTTGCCTCTGTTGGTCATATTTTTTGCAGTCCACTAGAAAGTGCCTAATTGTGTTTGGTTCTTGACACTCTTCACATGTGGGTTCCTCTATCATGAAATATCCAGTTCCCAGCTTGAGTCTCAGCAATTTTTTATTAATTGGTATTTTTAGTTCATCTTTTATTTGACATTTTTTGCTTGGTTTTTTAAGGATTTTATATGAGTGTCTTGCTTTTTTACTTAGGTCCCATGCTGTTATCCATTCTTTAGTTATTTTTTGAGCAATTAAGCTCTTAATTTCAAACTTCCCTAAGCCTACTTCAATTTGGTTATGGCTAGTTCTCCCCCCTTTGGCTTCTTTGTCTGCTAGCTCATTTCCTGCTGTCCCCACATGTGATGGTATCCATGTTAGTGTTGCACTGCATCCTATATTTTGTAGATATGTATTAACCTGTAGTATTTCCTCTATAATGTCTGGCCTGCTGCCTTCTGTTCTGTTTCTGATTGCTAGTACTGATGATAGGGAATCTGTGAGAATGGTTACTTTTTTTGGTGGATTTTCTGCAGCTATTTCTAAAGCTTTTAGGATTGCCACTAATTCTGCTGTAAAGATAGATGTATTACTTGTTACTTTGTATCTTTTATAAATTTTTAGTTTTGGTATTGCTATTCCTGCTCCTAATTGTCCTTCTTCATCTTTGGACCCATCTGTATATATAGTTAGGCTATTATTTGTATACCGTTCTATGTACTCTAGTGTTTTACTTTTTGCTGAGATTATGTCGTTAGATTTATTTATGATCTTTGATAAGTGGGAGTCAGTTTCTGGCACTTTTAATTCCCATGGTGGGATCTTTGCTTTATACAGAGCACTACTGTTTATCGCATTAAACAGGTCTGGGTATTGATCCACTTCATCCATTGTTTTCCACCCTGACGGGTATCTATTATGGTTTAATGGAATGTGGCCTATGTACTGGTTACCCCTATCAAAGGTTTTATGTGCCGGGTGAGTTGGATCTTTTGCCACTCTTGCCCAGTAGCTGAATCTCAGTTCTTTTCTCCTTAGCTCCAGGGGTATAATGCCTAGCGCTACTTCTAGTGCTTCTGCTGATGTTCCCTTTGAGGCACCTGCTATTATTGATAGTGCCTGGTTTTGGACTGTGTCTAGTTTCTTCTTATTGCTTGGGGCGGCTGATGCATAGACAACACTGGCATAGTCAAGTTTGCCTCTAATAAATGATTTATAGAATGTTAACATTGTCTTATTGCAGGCGCCCCAACCACTTCCTTTCATATATCTTAGCATATTAATAAGTCCTCTACTGCTTTGCACTAAAAGGTCTATGTGTTTGTTCCAGTTTAGTTGCTGGTCTAGTACCATGCCAAGAAATCTAGTTGATTTTGCTGTGCATACTTTTTGCTTATTAATGCTTATGTCAATTATATTGTTTTTAATTACACGCCCTCTACTGAAAATCATTCCTATGGTTTTTTTAACGTTTAGATTAAATCCCCACTTGTTCATCCAGTCAGATACTTTATCTATTTGTTTTTGTACTGTTTTATAGAGGAATGGGAGATTTCTTCCCGTTCTCCATATCGCAGCATCATCTGCAAACTGAGATAGGTTGTTTTTTAAGTCCTTAAACTCGTCGCCTAGGTCGTTGACCATAATCGTAAAAATTGATGGTGATATTACTGATCCCTGGGGAATTCCATTCTGTTGCTCATATACCTCAGATCTATCATTGTTTATTTGTACCATGAAGTATCTATCCTGCAGGAAGTTTTCTAGGTAATTGTAGGTTCTGCCTACTATACCTAGTTTCCTGATTTTATGTAGTGCACCCTTCCTCCAACACTCATCATATGCTCTTGCTACATCAAGGAATATAGCTACTGTCTTTTCATTCCTTTTGAAGCCTGTTTTAACATCATGTTCCAGCCTCAGCAGTTGCTCTATTGTACTATGTTGGCTTCTAAAGCCTGCCTGGGTTGGACTGTACAAATTATGCTTTTCGAGATGAAATTTTAGTCTGCTGTTGACTATTGTTTCTAGAATTTTTCCTAGATGTGATGTTAACGATATTGGCCTGTATGAGCTGACATCATGTGCTTCCTTATCTGGCTTTAGTATGGGGATGACTACTGCTGTCTTCCATGAACATGGTATTTTTCCCGTGTGCCAGATTTTGTTGTAGAGGGATGCAATCACTCTTAGAGTTGTATTTGGTACCTTTTTGAGGATTTCATAGCTCAGAATGTCTTCCCCAGAGGTAGTATTGGTTTTTTCTGCTAAAGCTCTTTCTATTTCATCTACTGTAATATCTGCATTTAAATACTTAGCATCCTGTGTGGTTTCCATATTTTCTTCTTTTAATTTTTCTAGCAGTGTTTTTCGTCTATTTATTTCTGCCTTATCTAGACTGTCTATTGAACTAACCTGATAAAAGTATTTAGCTAGTATGTTGGCTTTTTCTCTATCTGTTTCAGCTCTCTCTGGTATTTTAATTGTTGGGATTTTAAATTTTTTGCTGTTTCCTCCTTTTAATTGCTTTTAGTTTTCTCCAAACTGTAGTTATTTGGGACCTATGGTTTAATGTTTGACAAAATTTTCTCCAACTCTTTTCTTTAGCTCTGAATATTATTTTATTTGTTTCATTTCTTATTTTTTTATAGTTTGTGTAATTCTCTTCAGTTTTGGCTTTTCTATACTTTGTAAGGGCCCTCTCCCTCAATTTCAGTTGTTCTGAACATCTGTCTGTCCACCATGGTACTGGATTTTTATCTTTGTTTCTTTTCCTATTTTTACCTTTTTGTGTTGGTTTTAAGTGCTCAGGCATATTCCTGTTTGGTATATATTTTATTGCTATTTTTAAAATCTCATTTGTTAGTTTTTCTGCAAATATATCTATACTGTTAGATTCAATTTGTTCTATGCTTAGTTTACCTAGCTCTAATTGGAAGGACTCCCAATTTGCCTTTTTTAGGTTGAATGTGGGTTTCGAGCTTTTTGGACTAGTTCTATATTTGTCGTTTAGGTTTATTTCTATGGGTAAGTGGTCTGAGCTGGAGTCATTCAGTACTTCCCATTTAGTAGAGGCTAGGTTTGGTGTTATAATACTTATGTCTATTGCTGTATCTCCTCCACTGTTGCATGGGTTAACCCTTGTCACTGAGCCATCATTTAGTATGATTAGCTCAGCACTTTCAATGTAGTCCAACAGTCTTTTTCCTGCTGGATCATTACTGTTGTTACCCCATGCCTCATGGTGTGCATTAAAGTCACCTACCAATAATGTTCTTTGGTCTATTTGTGTGTTAATAGTGGCAATGTCCCTATCGGTTATATTACCCTTGGGGCTATAAATGTTTATTATTTTTAAGTTATCTGGCTCACTAATGTTATACTTATTCCTTCAATATTTTCTGTGTTGAATTGTTCCCAATTTAATATTTTGTAGTCTTCATGTATTAAAAAGGCCACGCCCCCTCCTCATCCCTCAGGTCTATCATTTCTAAGTGTTATATACCCTTGGTAGTTCAGTTTTTGTTTGGGGTTCAGGAGGGTTTCTTGTATTGCAAAGATGGGTTTTGCCTCCTTATACTGTCCCATAAGAGACATCAAGTTCTTCCTTATTATATCTAACATTTCGTGTCGGTGTCTTAAATACGTGTAGCCCCGCCGCCTCTCCCACGCTAGGCACATTACTTAACACCCTTCAGTCACCTTACTACCCGTACCATTGTTGACTCCTGGCCACACAGAATGTCCCGTACCACACCTAAGTATTGACAGACACGGGCCGCTGCGTTTCAACAAATATTGAAGCACTTGGCCACCAATATCAGCCCTGTTGTTTCTGCATTAACATTCATATTTAGTGCTTACACAGTTGTGTGTCTGTATGGAGAGGTGTATGCGTGTATGTGTGGTGATGTCTGGGTGTTTGAGGGGAGCGGGTGGTAATCCTGTAAGCGAACTTGCGGTTTTACGGTCGGGTCTTCTTTGCCTTAGGCCACATCCTAGAAAATGTTTTTCTCTACGTTTCTATCTATGTGTTGTTGTGTCTAATAATACAGGGGCGTGCGAAGGTATGAATACAGCAAGCAAGACTGTAAACACTTCAAGTTTCCATGCTTTTAGGACACGTTTAATCGTGGAGCCTAACACAGTGTCGTCCGCTGATTATATAGTTCTATGTGTTTGTGTGCTGAGGTGTTCATCATCATCATTGACATAATCACCATCACATATCATATCATATAAAACATAGTGCATCAGATGTGAAGAGTAGAATAGTCCAGGCAATAAGCAACCTCACGTATAACAGATGTGAATAGTAGAAGAGTCCAGGCAATAAGTAGCCTCACATGTATCAGATGTGAAGAGAAGGATAGTCCAGGCAATAAGCAACCTCACATATAACATATGTGAAGAGTAGGATAGTCCAGGCAATAAGCAGCCTCACAGATCAGATGTGAAGAGTAGAATAGTCCAGGCAAAAACCAACCTCACATATAATGAAATGTATTGTATGCAACAAATCATGTCATTGGAAGGAAGAAAGAGAGTTCTCCTGTGCCACATAGCGCCAGAACTGTCATATATGGCAGCGAGTCTGTTCTGTGCGGTTACATCACATGTACGGAAGTTTGAACATGTCTGTTGTGTGCGGTTACATCACATGTACGGAAGTATGTACATGTCTATTGTGTGCGATTACATCACATGTACGGAAGTTTGCACATGACTTGTGTTCGGTTACATCACATGTACGGAAGTGTGTACATGTCTGTTGTGTGTGGTTACATCACATGTACGGAAGTATGTACATGTCTGTTGCGTACGGTTACATCACATGTCCGGGATGTGTGTACAGACCAGTTACATCACATGTCCGGGATGTGTGTACAGGCCAGTTACATCACATGTACGGAGGTATGTACGTGTCTGTTGCGTACAGTTACATCGCATGTCCGGGATGTGTGTACAGATCAATTACATCACATGTCCGGGATGTGTGTACAGACCAGTGTCGCAGAGAGATTTATGATTAATAAATTTCTATATCTTTTCTTTATTCTACCCGTGTCTTCTACTTTATTATCGCTCTTTTATCCTTTCTTTTTTTTTTCGCATTCGTTTGATTGTGAAAAAATAAACTCTCCCATTCATACCTTCGCCTGTCTGTTTTCTTATTTAGCAACGCATTTTTATTGCTGTTAAGCTAAGTTCTTGAGGAGTCCGAATAGTGTGAAATTCGTCTCGACAGACATATGATGGCAGACATATCGTCTAGCATTTTCATCTGACACGGCGCTCTTGGTTAAGTTTCTCGGTGTTAGGTGTGAGAAGGCGCCAACATGCATCGCGGGGAAATGACCATAGGTAGCTGCAAGTGTGAAACGCGTCTGGCAGTTTCAGTGCCGTCGTCTGAGTTTTATGTAGGTGTTAAGACGGGAACTATTTCGGGTTTTCGAGAATTAGGAAATCATTTCTTTTCATAAGATATAAACCCCAGTAGTTAGACTTCAGGCATTCAGTACTCCTAAGTTGCAGTAGACGGATCGCTCGTGCTAGAGAAATAAGCTTGTATAGCGAAGTTCTTAGTTTTCTCGTCAATTTTTGCCGAGCTTCTAGAATACCTATCTAGTGAATAAATTCTAGTTTCGTGGTGATTACCGTAATTCTGTTTGGAGGTAATATTATATCTAGTATTTTGTGAGTGATTTAAGTGGTAAATCGCCTATTTTATTTTCACTAGTTAGATTTCTGTGCAGAGGGATTAAATTATAAGTCTGTTATATTCTCTAGTTACTGCGTTACAGTGGAAAGCAGAATAAATTATTATTTCTAGCTTAAACTCATGCAGCTGTAAATAAATTTAATTAAATTGCTAGTAATCAGTCGAGAATATTTTAAACTAACTTATAACTGCACTGATTCATCATTGAGTATTGGCGAAATACGTATGTATTTCTAATTCATGATGATTGATTTTTATGAATATTATATTTTACGCGAGGATAAGAGGTGTGTATAATAATGTGGTTAAGTATTTTGTACTTTTCTCTTCCTTATACAGTTTTGGGTCAGCCCAACTTTTACCAGCGGTTTTAGTACAACTGAAACTCTCATGTACATGCAGCCCTGTGGCGAGAAAAATTACAAAACATTAACATTCCGACATTTTGACTAATTGTGGTGTGACCAATAATTATCTATTGAGAGAATTTACCAACCGGTCATCTTCCTAAATAAGGGAAACCTCGTGATTCTGACACTGTGCCCGCTTAAATCTAATTTTTACCTGAACTGAGTAAATTGACAATAACTTAAATCTGTAAAGAAAACTATCGCATGAAGAGGACGCTCCCCGGACCCATTGGATGAAACCAAAAAATTCTGCAGAGCTGGGATCCGCTTCATCAAAAAGACAGACAGATTAAACGGTGTGTGTGTACTAACGTGCGCCAGACGGTGAAAACCAGCAAGATTTTAGGTAAGAAAAGTGAGACAGGGGCCCCTGCTGAAAGAACAGAGTGAAAGCAGAACGAGTGATTCTTTTCATTTTTATTTTCAGGCACCCACTGTTTTGTAATTTCATTTATGCAAAGATTGTTGAAAATGACATTTTCCTCTTAGGATAGATTAGGGTATACATTCTGTTCTCAACTTTAGAGGGAAATCTGAGACTATAGTGTATATATCCGTAAATTAATATTAGACAAACATAAAGGTATGTTTTCAGGTACTCGTAAGAAATAAAGAAGTAGAACACTTGGACAACAGAAAAATAACAGACGTGAGTGGCTTACCCAGGGTTCGAACCCCGTACCTTCCGTACGACAACTCCGCCTAGCTATCAAGCGAATCACACTGACCCCACGGCCAGCTAGGCATCCCCAAAAAGGATGCTTTGCTGACTATTTATCAGTACGAAACACACAAGATAACACCGGAAGTATACAGTGGGCAACTCAGCCATTTAATGACGCAATCACTTCTGTTGTTCTATTAACAGTATGTGTCAGTCCAAACAAGACAAAGACCTTGATACTGGGTCCAGTAAATAGTAGAAGACTTAAGGACAGTAGTATAGAACAGAGGGTAGGTTTCTGGTATTGTATAAACATAAATAACACATAAGGAAGGGAAACCCGAGGCCTGTAAACAGTAAATTAATATTAGACAAACATACAGGTATGTTTTCAGGCACTCGTAAGAAATAAAGAAGTAGAACACTTGGACAACAGAAAAAAGGGCTGAGTTGCCCACTGTATACTTCCGGTGTTATCTTGTGTGTTTCGTACTGATAAATAGTCAGCAAAGCATCCTTTTTGGGGATGCCTAGCTGGCCGTGGGGTCAGTGTGATTCGCTTGATAGCTAGGCGGAGTTGTCGTACGGAAGGTACGGGGTTCGAACCCTGGGTAAGCCACTCACGTCTGTTGTTTTTCTGTTGTCCAAGTGTTCTACTTCTTTATTTCTTACGAGTGCCTGAAAACATACCTTTATGTTTGTCTAATATTAATTTACTGTTTACAGGCCTCGGGTTTCCCTTCCTTATGTATATATCCGTGACTCTTTGGGGCTATCACTTTTCTTCTAACAGGATCGTGGGCTAAACACCTATGGGTCTATTATACTTGTAGTAATTCATTACCTTATATGTATTTTCTATGCTGGATATTAACATTTATGTGTTGTGGTAAATTTTCCTTATGTTAATAAATTTACATAAACTTTATTCAAGCGTGTCGATCAGCTCGTTCCAACATATCTATATTTTCATTGTTATAGTTTTTCCACGTCTGTGCGTCTAACTGTCGACACTTATGTGTGTGTGTACGTGAGTGGTATATATATATATATTTTTAGACTGTCTGACTCCTCTAGATCTGTTGTAGAAGATAGGCTGAAAAAGAGAAAATTCTCGATTTCAGGGACAGACTATTAATTTCTCCATCTCACTCGTGGAAATCTATTTCTACTATTATCTCTCCCTGTTGCTATCACTGGTTCTAATCTATTCAGAAGGGACCAACCCAAGTCTTAATTCCCCTATCAAAAATCTACGACAACCAGTTACATCACATGTCTGGGATGTGTGTACAGACCAGTTACATCACATATGTGTACAGACCCCCCCCCCCCCTTTTTTTTTCCCTTTAATATAGGAAACTTGCCTCACAACAATTATACGCTTTTGCAGGAGTGGTTTCTCTAGCAATTTGTTTAACATGATGATGTAGCCAGGTCTATACACAACCTCATTATTCGCCTTCTACGACATATCAGAGGGAGCGGTAGACTTATTTATTCTTTATCTGATCAGAGACCCCCCCCCCCCCTCCCCTCCGGTGGACTACGCCAACCAAACCTACAGTTATTTGACCAGTATGGGATGTGTGTACGGACCAATCATATTACTATTACATGATCATCTTTAAATGAAAGTGTACAAACCAGTGACATCACCTGTACAAAAGTGTGTACACTATTAAAGTACGATAACTTGTGCCTGTATCCCATTCTAACCGTCGATAACGATCAAATCAAATCAAACCAGTGACCTGATGAGATACGGCGTGGCCGCGCGATAAAGTACTCAAACACAAAACAAACAGTGAGGGATATTAGATGTGTGACCGTGTGGTTAATGCCAATCTGAAAGAGCGAAACTCCATTATCTCTTTCAACTGTTTGTCAGCCAAATATCCTGGTCTGATTCCGATCATCGGAGTGTTCCGCGTTAGTGGTTTTGTCCAAGGAATTACCTTCCCTTGTCAGCGGTGATCTATCAATACTGCGGACCGCAAACTCTGACCTCCATCAAGTAAAAATTGATTGCATTGAACTGTTGGGACACCGTTCCCAGTATACCGCCTCTAGGCACGCGGTTGCTATTTTAGCTTCTTTGTGCGGCCAAAATAAAAAAACAAAATTAATTTCCTTTTGGTGTTCATTTTTATCCTTTATAACAACTACCACACCACGTGACACAGATAGTCGATACCATTGAGGTCAGTTACACTATTTTTCTCTGCACAGCGATGTTAAATGAAATGTTAACTGAAATTTTGCGCTCATGTGAATAACGTAAATCATCTAGTACTTACAACATGAGACCTTACGATCTAAACTTTATCACGCCAAGAAAAGTGTGTACACTAATATTATCCATTGCACTGGAAACAGCCGTATACCACATGAAGACTGAATTTGATGCCTTTCCCTAAAAGGCTCAAAACATCGTCATTTTTACTGACTCAGTGTCTGCCCTTCAAGCTTTGGAAGGCAGTGGACATTGTAGAACTGAATTAGCCAAATTAATCCTGAATGCTGATCAGCTTATCACTTCCTATGGCATCAGAATAGTTATGCAGTGGATCCCTGGTCACTCAACGACACTAGGTAATGACAGAGCAGACAGATTAGCAAAGCAGGGAGCAAGACAAGAACAACCATTCACAGCAACAACTCTCCAAACAGCTAAATCACTCATACGAACAACAAACAAAGAAACTTGGCTGAACAGATGGGAAACACCGGGAGAGAGGTTTACAGACATATGGCCGGTCCTGATCCTAACAACAACATTGGCCATCTTACAAGGAGGGATCAGAGCACCATTTTTCGACTCAGAACACAACCCATACCATTCAACAGTCACTTGAACAGAATCCAACCACAACACTCTCCAGAGTGCCAGCTATGTACCTACTCCTACGAAACTGTCGACCATCATCTCTTTGAGTGCCCAGCACTAGATGATGTTAGGAAAATGCTCCTTCCTCCGAGGACAGATAAGAGGAACACCTTGTACGGAGAAACAAAACAACATGCGAAAACATGCAGATATCACTACACGGCATTGGGCTGAAAGGCAAGAGCCATAGCGCCGCTGGATCAATAACAACAACAACAACAACAACATACATGATGTAATCAAATTGCTTTACTGTTCTTCCCGTTCACAGTCGTAAATTACGAGCAAAACCAAGTTATCAGTCATTATCAAATGAGTATTCATCATCAGTTTCCGTCAGCTCCACCAGGAGCAAAGACCTTGTGTTAATTCAGGCCAACTCTTCCTGTGCTGGGCTTCTTTCTTTATTATTCCTTTCATGAAAGCATCTTTTTACCTTTCTCGGCAGGGTTTTCGTTCTCTCTCTCTCTCTCTCTCTCTCTCTCTCTCTCTCTCTCTCTCTCTCTCTCTCTCTCTCTCTCTCTCTCTCTCTCTCTCTCTCTCTCTCTCTCTCTCTCTCTCTCTCTCTCTCTCTCTCTGCCACTCTTACCCTGAGGATGCCAGAAGAAGGATTACCCTATAATGCATTTGGTATTTAGGGGCACATATTTCTGTTTGTCAGAGGCGTCGTCAGAGGTAAGGCAAATACTTGCAACTTTCGTGGCCATGTGACCCGCAACACATGCAGTCCTGCTTCCCCCGAATGATAAAAAGCAGCAAATACCAAACACGAATACAAAAATACATTGGCGCCATTGCTGCTAACAGCTTATATTGCTGGAAACTACATTTTATTGCCATCTAACTGTGCTGTCCAGCATTGCCACTCTGAATTTGGAAAAAAAACCTGGCGACTTGGACTACTTTAGGCGGTTATTAGGCTAGTTTGGGCTACTTTGGCCGATTTTGAGCGAAATCTAGGTGTGTACACTAGGTGTACATTAATCGTCAATTAATGAAGGAAAATGACACCCAGACGGGACCAAAGCTCTTAGTAAATCCACCTATGAGTGGCAACGTTTATGCTGCCTCACAGACAGTCAGGTCACTACACAACTCGGATCTCAGTTCAGAAAAGCGTAGGACCCATCCTTGAGTTCTTGCTTTGTTTGCAGCGGACAACAGCCATTGTGACACAGTGCACTATCAGCTCCGCAACTTCAAGGATATGTGAAATTTTAATCGATGATATGAAAATGGTGAGGAAGACATAAATAAAAAAATTTGAGGTGATGGCACGTGACAGGAAGACTTGGCACGTGTTTGTTGAAAGCCCGCGCTCCTTAGACAGCTAAGGCTGTCAATTTAAGACTGATTGAAATCGATGAAAAATTCCACCATTCATTATATTCACATTTTATAACAGATACAATCATTGCAAACAAATATTGAATGCGAGTTAAACAGGTGAAGGGAAGGGTACACAAAAATGCACAGCCTCATATTGGTTAAGCCATGTACGACATGCATGACGGTGCAGTAGTCCTATTTGTTCTTGATCTCATCAGATACTTCTGGGAACGACACGAGACAAACATTCTACATCCGGAGTTAAAATATGTTTCAAGAACATACTCTATCATAGGTCATAGTCGTTATTAGAAATACACGCTTTACCATATGTGGTAATATATGTTACGAACGTATAGTATACTCTATCCTTTGTCAAAATATACCATCACCCTGTTTTCGTTCCAAGAGGAGCATTTGCCTACAAATGTTGCTCACAACCGATGTCCATGAGATCCCGGTTTGCTTGCCTTCCTCTTTGACCAATCTTCCGTCTTCACTTTCTAACTTTTGATTCACAGTGGCTGTTTTAGAGAGTTTGAAATACACACTGCCTCTTCTGACAAACATTCATGGTTAGCTCCAGGAAAACACGCAGACAGAAACGGGTTATTATTATCACAACTAAACTTAATATTATTAATATGACAGCTGAAATCGAACTGCATATTGTGCCTGCGTTCCGCTGAAAAGGTAAAAATCGAAGGTATGCTGAATGTCCTTGTCTTTCAAGCCAAGATCTAGTTGGCAGTAATTACACCTGATGCAGACAAATCTACGCACTCGTGTATTGATCTCCGATGATGCTGAGTGTGACATTCTGTTGAGGAGGAAGCAGACAGGTCCGTGAGTGATTTGCCAGTCCTGAGTTTAATAACATATGTCACGTCTCTTACTCTTTACTTTGTCAGCCTTCATGAAAAATCCAGACTCAAACAGCCGGAATTAAAGGACCCAGACTCCAACTTCCAGAATGAAACAGGCAAGGTTGAAACAGCCGGAATGAAAACAAAGCCAGACTCGAGTAACCGGAATTAAAGGAGCCACACTCGAACAACCGGAATGAAAGAAGCATACTCGAAAAGCCTAGATGAATGAAACCAGACTCGAAAGGCCGGGATGAAAGTAGCCAGGTTCGAACTGCCGAGATGAAAGAAGTCAGACTGGAACAGGCGTGTTGAAGTGACAACAACTTAAAGTATAAAATGGTGTATCTGGAGGATATCTCAAGCCTAGTTGTGCTGGACTGTGTCACGAACCTGGTTGTGCAGGGCTGTGTCTCGAACCCGCTTGTGCTGGGGCTGTGTGTCACGATTTAAAAAAAAAAAAAAAAAATTAGTTAAAATGTGAAAAGGAAAGCGGAAAAGGTTACGACATTTCCGGAAATTTGATGGAGATGAAATAATTTCGTCCCATCGTTTGGGCTAGAAACAATTCCGGTCAGATATATTGTTATATAGTAAATCTCAAAAAAGATCTACACTTGTACTTTTATACAGTTAATATCAAGATAATCTGTACTTCTTCAGGAATGTCTTTTGGTACTATCCGTTTTGATGAGCAGGAAGACGTACAATGCATAGTGAAGGAAAATACAGACAGGCCCCCCCCCCCCCCCCCCCCCCCCCCCCCCCCCCCAACCCATGTTCTTACGAGCTTCGGTTATTGAAGTCAAATGCTAAAATCAAATATGTGAACACTAGACATAACTGGCGTTTGTTGCTAGTGTTTAAAAATAAATGTATACCAAAAAATTCTTCCGTTAAAATACATCTCTACTTGCCTAAACTTCGGAAATATTAGGCACACCGTCCAGTAATCGTACAAGTTGTCAGCTTTAACTTGAGCTAATGAATTTTTTTTAAAAAAAAGCAGATTCTCACAATACTACGGTAAAGTCCCCATCGTTCCTTCATTACATCGTCATTCCTGTTAAAAATTCCAACATTTCTTGTATATTCTTTCTGTTCTCTCTAAAATATAAGTTGCCTCAAGTTAAAGTGAGTCCGATTGAAAACGACTAGTCGCCGTTTTTGACTCTACTGAGTACTCCCATCATTGTCTTAATCATGCTCAGCATCTGTAAACTGGTACATTGTAATTGAAAATTTCTGAATAAACTTTTTATCTCACGTTAATACGCAGCAGATGGGATACACGGCATAAAGTAGCACGTATGAGCTGAGCGTACAAGCAAATATGGCGTATCATACTGAGGCTGAAATGTTTATCGGACTGGCTATCAGTCTGCTCAGCGCCACTGACTAGTACCACTAACTAGCGCCACTAGCTCGCGCCACTAACTAGCGCCACTAACTAGCGCCACTTAGAAGCACCACTGGTCGTCATTTATGTTACTTCTTGTCATCATTAAAGCTACTTCTAATCTAATCGTTCATGCTACTTCTTGTCATCATTCATGCTACTTCTGATGTCATCATTAATGCTACTTCTGATCTCATCGTTCATGCTACTTCTTGTCATCATTAATGCTACTTCTGATCTAATCGTTCATGCTACTTCTTGTCATCATTAATGCTACACAAAGATCGTCATCTTTCATGCTACTTCTAATGCCATCATTCTTGCTACCCCACCCCAGATCATCATCTTTCATGTTACATCTAATGCCATCATTCATGAAACCACAGATCGTCATCTTTCAGCTACAACTAAAGCCATCATTCATGGTACCCCAGATCGTCATCTTTCATGCTACATCTAATGTCATCATTCATGCTACCCCAGATCGTCATCTTTCATGCTACATCTAATGTCATCATTCATGCTACCCCAGATCGTCATCTTTCATGCTACTCCAGATCATCATCTTTCATGCTACATCCAATGTCGCCATTCATGCTACCACAGATCGTCATCTTTCATGCTACATCTAATGTCATCATTCATGCTACCCCAGATCGTCATCTTTCATGCTACATCTAATGTCATCATTCATGCTACCCCAGATCGTCATCTTTCATGCTACATCTAATGTCATCATTCATGCTACCCCAGTGTTACGTGCAGTCTTTGATATCTTACAATATTATACATTGGTATTCTTGTTATCTTCGCAAATATTTTGAAAGCAAAATAGTGCTTAAGGGAAAGTCATTATTGAGTTACTTCCCTTGAAAGTTGTGTCGGCTCTTTCGATCAAACTCCGCGGATAAATCCATTTTACTGCGATTTATTCGTTGTTTGGGTAATAATAGATTGTTCTTGCTTCAGAATATCTATGGCCTGAATTTATGTGTATTGTTTGTCTGAGTAGGACGAGTCTGTCTTATATCTGTATATCTTTACATATCTAAGTCGAACTATATGTTCTGTTGTCTCTAGAGAGGTCGAAGGCTATTCGGCGGATGTGTCGCTAGAGTGTGGTGTGATTTGGCTTCGTCCTGATAGGGACTGTGTTTTTCCATGTCGGCCTGTCGCCGGGGAAAAAGTGATCTCAGTATTTGTTTAGTCGTATTGCTTAGGAATGGTAGTTTCATTTTTCCTATACCAAGGTAATCAAAGATACTCTTATGAACTCTCGATCGAAGCAACCATTTTCGATAGTTACGATTTGAATGTCTAAGAGAATATATTTGACTCGATGAAAACGACTTCGATTCCTAGCAGCACTATATCCTGTAGATTGCAGTCAATTGTTTATGATCAAATCTACAGAGCAATGAAATGTTTTATGAATGACTAACTTTAGGACAGATTCATTATCTGTATCCAAACGTGAGTGACAGCTCACGAGTGAAGCCATCTTGGAACCAAAACATGTAGTGACTTTCAAGAAGAGAAAAGGGATGCCCGTATTATCGCTTGATCAGTCCAGAGATCACTGCTACACATGAGAACCCATTGCTAGCGGTTCAATATTATTATATGGAAAAATATGTGCTGAACATTATGTTGAAGAATCGTCGCTAGACGAGATTAGGTTTAGAAGCCATCTGAAATATTGTTTATAAGCTGACGTGCTCAGTCAGTGAAGTCAGATGATATATATGTATGGGCGATACTGAGTGCTTGGCTACTGACAGTCCATTATACACTTATTCTACATGAGTGCCCATGTAACATTGCAAGACCATTTATCCACTGTACTATGATGTATTATGGCAACCTGTGATTTGTCACTATCTGTGCTGTCGAGTGTGTACGTCCAATTAAACTTTAGAAAAGGTACACAGTCGTTGGTGTCGATGACTTCCAGCCATACATGAGTGTGAGAAAAGAACATTTTTTGTCAACACCACGAACCTTTATCATCATTCGCACATTATACACTCAATCCATGTCTACACACCACTGCGTAGGTCAAGTTGACATTCCATACACTACAGTGGAGCAAACAACACCATAGAGATCTTATCAACTGCTGATGATGATGATGTCTGCTTCCATCCACTTATATCTATCTTTTGGTGGATATCATTAACGGGAATAAAAATCCAACGTTATCCAACTTTATCACCCAGATCGTCATCTTTCATGCTACATCTAATGTCATCATTCATGCTACCCCAGATCGTCATCTTTCATGCTACATCTAATGTCATCATTCATGCTACCCCAGATCGTCATCTTTCATGCTACATCTAATGTCATCATTCATGCTACCCCAGATCGTCATCTTTCATGCTACATCTAATGTCATCTTTCATGCTACCCCAGATCGTCATCTTTCATGCTACATCTAATGTCATCCATCATTCATGCTACCCCAGATCGTCATCTTTCATGCTACCTGATGTCAGGACCCACGCTACTGCTGATCGCCGTACAGCTTGTCCTCCCACCTGTCTCGTTTTTGTCTGTGCTTCTGGGTTTTTTTTTATAGGGTCTGATTCCGTCTGTAGCCCTTTCTTTCTTTCTTGCTTTGAAAGTATATTTTCAACGTGTCTGTCTCAAACCGGCTTGCATGTGTGTGTGTTTGTATATATATATATATATATATATATATATATATATATATATATATATATATATATATATATATATATATATATATATATATATATATATATATATATATATATATATATATGGGCGACCACAGCTGAGGTTCAAAGATGTGTGCAAGAGAGATATGAGGGCACTGGACATGGATCCAGCAACATGGGAGGATGAAGCTGCCGATCGCACTAAGTGGCGATGCTACTTACGGCACCACCTCAGATTGGGCGAAGAGAGGCTCACACAAGAAGCAGAGGTGAGGAGAAAACGTCAAAAGGAGCACCAGGAAAATAAGCAGCTGAGGGCTGTCACCTCAGGGGCGCATTCCCATAGTCAGTAATGACTGAAGGGGCTATTACTATTATACATATATCACCTGTCATGAAATATTCTAATCCACATATATAAATTATTAGGTAAATATGAAGCCTAACAAATAAAATTAATAAAGAGAAGAGCAATGGTAAAATGACAGTGCTGTCCCAAAGAATGTACTCGAAATCCCCCTTGTTTTCTGCTTCGTCTGCAAATTGTAACGCTTTCATGTTGATAGTAAAGCTTACTGTATTATTACCCGCCTTCTTCAATGAAACGTGTGCTGTATTTCTTGGAAAAGCATTGAGACGTACTGCGTAATGACCTAAATTAACCCTAACATTAATTATACTGCGTTACCAAAACGAACGAACAGATGGACTAAAGGGATAAAAAGAGAAGGGAGAGGCAGAAAGCCGAACACTAAACCCGCTTCGCGCGATACACAATTACTACCATCACGCGTGTAAGTCTACATGCACTAATTTTTTTTCAGACGGACAGTGATAAAATACACTACCCTTTCCCAGAGTTAGGTTTATAAATCATAACAGACTCTTATTAGAAAAGACAACATTATATGGGTTTACGTTTGAACACATAACAGTACCCAGACAGCACATCTTCTAAACAGGAGATAGAAGAAATTGCATATTTTGAACGCAGCCACGTAGCTCCTTTAAATTAGTATTTTTGGGTTCCTTAGGGTTTGCTGACAAATAATATGTAAAACGTTACGCAAATAGTCCAGGAATTAATAAATTATACCCAAAATAAAATATTGGGGTGACAGTACGTTGAAGCCAGCTCACATTTTTGCTAAAATAAAAGCCTGGAACATAGGCAGAACGGAATTTGTGCCAGTTTGTGCCAGAATTCATTGCTAATCAACGTATCTGTGTTTATTTCCATGAAATTGTGGGACAGTGGTCTTGATGGTAGTGAGCAGCACCTGGTCATAGCTGTGCTGAATCCAGAGTCGGACAGCATACTCCTTGGTCTTTTTAGCTATCAGTGAGGTGTCTCCTGAGCCCAGAGGAGAATTCGAGCAGAGGAGTCCTTTCCTGCCGCCATCACTAAAGATAAGCAGAGTTGGCCAGCTGAGCTCAACATTATGTCCCCTCATCTTGAACTGACTTTTTTTAAAATTAACATTAAGAGGGGAATTTACTTGTCTTAAAATCAGGAACTGTGAACATCTACAATAATGGTCCCTAAAGACAAACTATTGAAGTCATGATGACAAATACCAACAGAGCTTGAACAAAACAAAACCAGTATTACCTCATTTTACTACTACACAACTGACACACATAGAACATTTGTAATAATATATGTCACTACAATATTCATATTAAATACATTCTGTACATAACTTGTAATTTAAATTGATTGTGATTCCTGGTTCCCTTGTAGTTGAATCAGGACACTTATTCATTCATGCCAGTAATGAATACAAATTGTTATTTGAAAGTTTATCAGTGACTCTTTTAAGATATCTTTGTAGAGTGTTATATGTATGTGAGTGTCACAGTGTTGTCAAGAGTAGTGGATTAAATTAAGTTGTTTATCTGTCTGTTGTTGTGACTTACACTTCACCATACTCATACCCTAGACACATAACGTAGCATCACACTATTCCAGAATAATTCTGACTGAGATATATAGATATGTGGTAGCAAGTAAGGTTATATATATAATATACTACTCTTATTAGATATATATATATACCTTCACAGCTGATCTCAGTCAGTACACTAAGTCCCTTATAAATATTTATAACATCCCACTTCACCACATATATTGGGGGCTCGTCCGGGATTTTGAATCTTTAACTATAAAAAATATTGGGGATAATTCACTTCAGGGAATATAAGAATTAAAAGGTATCCTTGGGTGGAATTAAATAAGGTTGAGCTCACGGTGCCTGTGTTGTCCATTAGAGATTGAATTGTTGGTTAGACATTGTATTAAGTTACCTGATAGACAATGGCGGACCTGGCCAAATTTCGATCTGCTGCGGTTCAGACTGCAAAAGAGTTAGGATTAGATGGGCAAGTTATGGTTGCCTATGTCACAACGGAATGTGACAAATTTATTGAACGCGAAGAAAGAAGATTAGAAAAAGAAGCCGAAAGAAAGTTAGAGGCTGAGACTAAGAGGTTGCAGATTGAGGCTGACAAAGAGGCTAAGAAATTGGAAGCAGAAAGAGAAGACAAAAGATTAGCTGCAGAAGAGAAGAAATTAGCTGCAGAAAGGGAAGAGAAGAAATTAGCTGCAGAAAGGGAAGAGAAGAGATTAGCTGCAGAGAGGGAAGCAGAAAAGGAGGAGAAAAGATTACAAAGGGAACATGAATTACGACTAAGGGAGTTTGAGTTTCAAGGCCATGCTCCTGAAAATGGTGCCAGCCCCTTTGCCTCTGATGCTACGGTTACTCAGGGAGCCTCAATCTCAGCTATGAATTTTCATTTAGATCATTTTGTTGAGAAAGACGATGATATTGAGAGCTATATAAATAGGTACGAACTATTAGCTACCACGTATGGGTTAGAGAGAGAAAGGTGGAGCTTAAAGTTATCTCAGGGACTTCGTGGGGCAGCTTATGAAGTTTTTGCAAAAATGAGCAGAGGTGATCAGGAAAATTATGACATGCTAAAGCAGGCTCTTTTGTTAAGGTATGAAAAGAATGCAGAGTTTTACAGGAAAAAATTTAGGAATGCTAAACTACTGTCAGGTGAAACCTATCACCAGTTCTCTGCACGAATCGAGACATACTTGGAGAAATGGACTTCTCTGGGGAAAACCCAAGATCTTAAGGAAATGGTCCTTATAGAGCAATTAAGAGAGTCCATGGCTCCAGACCTGAGAAAGTTTCTCATGGAACAAGGTGCAGAGAGGCTGGATGAGTTGCTAAATGTTGCTGAAAGGTATCAAGCAGCTCAAGCAGAGGTAACAGGTAATAAAAAGAAACAGGTGGACAACTTTAGGGCACCACAGAACTTTAATAAATTTGATCCTAAGGATCAAAATAAAGGTAAGCACCAATTTGATAGGCCACGGTATGACAATAAAAATAAATTCCCACAATTCGATGAAAGGAAATATGATGAAAGAAAATCTTTCAACCAAGGAAAAAGGTGGTGTAAAAATTGTAAGATGAACAATCATGACACTGACCATTGTAGAAGGAAACCTCCTCATTTTGCTGCTATGACATCGGGGAAAAAGGAAAAGAAGGGCAAACCTGAAGAATTACAGGAACCATACCACCCCCCAGTGTGTGAAGATGTCATTTGTAATGGTGTCACTATAAGATGTTTATATGATACCGGTTTAGATTACGATTCCGTTGTGAGTTCTCACCTGGTGCAGGCCGATCAATACACCACAGAAACAGTGGAGATTCAAACTGCAACCAAGGATGTAGCTACCATGACACTTCCCGTCGCCCGAATAAAAGTGAAAACGCGATATGTGGAAGGAATCATAAAAGCAGCAGTGATAAATGAGCCAATCTACCCTCTAATATTGGGGTGTAGATATGTCTTCTTGGGGAATCCCAAGAGACCTGTGATATTGGCAACAGTGCAGACCAGATCACAGACAAAGAAGGAGGAGGATAATCCCATAAATACTCACCCAGATGAGATGAGGAAGGCACAGGCTGAGGACAAAACACTCAAGCCATGTTTCAAGAAGTTGCCCAAATCTCATACACCTCCAGGCAAGGGAGAGTTTTATATGAAGAACAAATTGATATATAGGAAGGCTGGATCTGAATCCAATGGTCACGGACAGCTGGTCCTTCCCACTTCATATAGGACTAAAGTGTTGGAACTAGGACATGCGATTCCCTTCAGTGGTCATATGGGAATCAGCGCAACAGGACAGCGAATAGCTTGTCACTATTTCTGGCCAGGAATAACTGAAGATATCAAACGATATGTAAAATCCTGTCCAGAGTGCCAGCGAGTAGCACCTAAACATTGGACTGCACCAGCAACTCTGGGGGAAATGCCCATAGTGGGAACACCCTTTGAGAGAGTTGCCGTGGATCTTGTGGGACCTCTCACCCGAACCAAGAGAAGGAACAGCTACATTCTGACTCTGGTGGACACTTGTTCTATGTGGGGAGAGGCAGTAGCCCTGTCATCGATTGATTCTAAACATGTGGCAGAGGCATTGCTCACAATTTTCACAAGGTTAGGCTTTCCCAATCAAATCTTGACTGATAATGGCTCTCAGTTCAAGGGGAAACTAACTGAAGAAGTTTTCAGGATCTTTCAGGCCAAACACTTCCATTGTAGTGTGTATCATCCCCAAGGGAACGGCCAAGTGGAAAGATTTAACGGCACATTAATGTCGATCCTGAGAAAGTTGGCACACGAAAAACCAGATACATGGGACCAGTATCTGCACGCCGCCCTCTTTGCTTATCGGGAGGTACCCCATAGTTCAACCGGTATGGCCCCGGCAACATTATTGTTTGGAAGGCCAATAAAAGGTCCACTTGAAGCTATGTTAAGAACGTGGACTGATGAAAAGGCAGAGGAAAACATTACATCTTCATACCAGTATGTGAATGAGCTGACCACTCGGTTAAAAACTGGCTGGAAACTTGCCAATGAAAATTTGAAACAAGCCAGGAAGAAACATGCTGCCTATTATAACAGGAAGGCGAAAGACAGAAATTTGGCTGTGGGAGAGAAGGTACTGCTTCTTTTGCCCGGGAGTCAGAATAAGTTACAAATTGGATGGCAGGGTCCATATACAGTTCTAGAGAAGGTGTCTAGAACAAATTATAAGATAGATAAGAAGGGGAAAGAAAAAATCTATCATGTGAATCTCCTGAAGAAATATTTGGAAAGAGAACATCAGGAAGAGACACACTTGTTGACCTTGTCCATCGCCATGGAGATGAAAAAGGAACCACTTTCATCATTTGAATATCCATTACACCCCTGTGAGACAGCAGCACAGGTGAAAATCAGTACACATTTAACGAAAACTCAGAAAGAGAGAGTGCAACAGGTTCTAAATAATCATGCAGAGGTGTTAACAGACCGACCAGGGCATACAAACCTATTGGAATATGATATGAAATTAATAGACTCCACATTTGGATTGAAGAATGCGCCTAGTGTCTTCTCTAGAATGATGAGAAAATTATTGGATCCTCTGAATAATCCCTGTATAACAAATTTTATGGATGATATCCTTATAGCAACAGAAACATTTGAGGAACACATTGACTCTCTGAACATGCTGTTTGATCGACTTAGGGAGGCAAATTTAACAGCCCGACCAACCAAATGTTGCGTTGGATGTAAAGAATTGGAATTTTTGGGACACACAGTTTATCAGGGAAACATGACCCCTGACCCAAAGAATTTAGAGAAACTACAGAAAGCCCCGAGACCACAAACCAAGAAGGACGTGAGATCCTTTGTCTCATTATGTGGTTTCTACCAGAAGTATATCAAAAACTTTAATTCCATATGTGCACCTTTAACGGAATTGACACGTAAAGGACTTCCAGATCGCATTACATGGACACCACAATGTGAAATGACTTACCAAGAATTGAAGGAAAAGCTCACAAGTAAACCCATTTTGAAATTACCTGACTTAAGTCAAGAATTCATAGTAAGGACGGATGCAAGTAATATTGGGCTAGGTGCAACTTTACTACAGAAATCAGATGCATTGGATGGGGAATTAAGCCCAGTGGCATATGCTAGCAGAAAGTTGAATAAAGCTGAAATCAACTACTCAACTAGCGAAAAAGAATGTCTTGCAGTAATATGGGCAATAAAGAAATTCAATATTTATCTATATGGGAAGGCATTTAAGTTGCAAACTGACCACAAACCTTTATCGTTTTTAGCACAGGCTAAGCATGAGAACTCTAGGTTACTCCGATGGTCTTTGCTTCTGGCTCCATATAATTTTAGCATTGAATATATATCTGGAAAAACCAATCTGGGAGCGGATTTTTTAAGCCGCCATCCGTGTGATGAGAATCACCGTAAACCCCAGAAATAATAATAAATTTCTCTATGTGTATATAGAATAAAGGACTGACATATAATGTCTGTTTTAAGAGGGGAAGTGTCATGAAATATTCTAATCCACATATATAAATTATTAGGTAAATATGAAGCCTAACAAATAAAATTAATAAAGAGAAGAGCAATGGTAAAATGACAGTGCTGTCACAAAGAATGTACTCGAAATCCCCTTGTTTTCTGCTTCGTCTGCAAATTGTAACGCTTTCATGTTGATAGTAAAGCTTACTGTATTATTACCCGCCTTCTTCAATGAAACGTGTGCTGTATTTCTTGGAAAAGCATTGAGACGTACTGCGTAATGACCTAAATTAACCCTAACATTAATTATACTGCGTTACCAAAACGAACGAACAGATGGACTAAAGGGATAAAAAGAGAAGGGAGAGGCAGAAAGCCGAACACTAAACCCGCTTCGCGCGATACACAATTACTACCATCACGCGTGTAAGTCTACATGCACTAATTTTTTTTCAGACGGACAGTGATAAAATACACTACCCTTTCCCAGAGTTAGGTTTATAAATCATAACAGACTCTTATTAGAAAAGACACAATTATATGGGTTTACGTTTGAACACATAACAGTACCCAGACAGCACATCTTCTAAACAGGAGATAGAAGAAATTGCATATTTTGAACGCAGCCACGTAGCTCCTTTAAATTAGTATTTTTGGGTTCCTTAGGGTTTGCTGACAAATAATATGTAAAACGTTACGCAAATAGTCCAGGAATTAATAAATTATACCCAAAATAAAATATTGGGGGTGCCTGACAGCATAAAATCATTTCTGCTCATAAAATTTTTTTTTATAACGTGTTTGAAAAAACCTTACGTTACATAAATAGCCTACCATGTAAACTCCAAATTGATTGGAGCGCAACAAATGAAAGCCTAACCACGATTGGTCGGGCTATAAATACTATCTTGGTTGTTAGGGGAGACGGGAAAAGATAACATTTTTTCAAACACTTGTCGAAACGTGGCTCATTGGCCAGTCTCGCTGATATACACACTTGGGAGCGTTAGTTCGAGACCACTAATTCAAATAAGCTTGATAAAGCGACAGTACGTTGAAGCCAGCTCACATTTTTTGCTAAAATAAAAGCCTGGAACATAGGCAGAACGGAATTTGTGCCAGTTTGTGCCAGAATTCATTGCTAATCAACGTATCTGTGTTTATTTCCATGAAATTGTGGGACAGTGGTCTTGATGGTAGTGAGCAGCACCTGGTCATAGCTGTGCTGAATCCAGAGTCGGACAGCATACTCCTTGGTCTTTTTAGCTATCAGTGAGGTGTCTCCTGAGCCCAGAGGAGAATTCGAGCAGAGGAGTCCTTTCCTGCCGCCATCACTAAAGATAAGCAGAGTTGGCCAGCTGAGCTCAACATTATGTCCCCTCATCTTGAACTGACTTTTTTTAAAATTAACATTAAGAGGGGAATTTACTTGTCTTAAAATCAGGAACTGTGAACATCTACAATAATGGTCCCTAAAGACAAACTATTGAAGTCATGATGACAAATACCAACAGAGCTTGAACAAAACAAAACCAGTATTACCTCATTTTACTACTACACAACTGACACACATAGAACATTTGTAATAATATATGTCACTACAATATTCATATTAAATACATTCTGTACATAACTTGTAATTTAAATTGATTGTGATTCCTGGTTCCCTTGTAGTTGAATCAGGACACTTATTCATTCATGCCAGTAATGAATACAAATTGTTATTTGAAAGTTTATCAGTGACTCTTTTAAGATATCTTTGTAGAGTGTTATATGTATGTGAGTGTCACAGTGTTGTCAAGAGTAGTGGATTAAATTAAGTTGTTTATCTGTCTGTTGTTGTGACTTACACTTCACCATACTCATACCCTAGACACATAACGTAGCATCACACTATTCCAGAATAATTCTGACTGAGATATATAGATATGTGGTAGCAAGTAAGGTTATATATATAATATACTACTCTTATTAGATATATATATACCTTCACAGCTGATCTCAGTCAGTACACTAAGTCCCTTATAAATATTTATAACATCCCACTTCACCACAGATACAATGCAGTAATTGTCGTCAGAACATCACAGCTATATGCACGCGCAGATAGAATGGCTACCTGCCGACAGTGAGACTGTGAGTCTAATTACTTCGTATAAAGTAGACGATTATCTTTCTCCTTCCAAGGATTTAGTTAATCACTAACCTCCATAAGTTTCCTCTCATGTAGAGTTCTAGGACTGACCCTGGTCCATCATAATGCACATATAAATGGCTATATCGTGCCATTGAATTGGAAGGTTAACAAAACGCAGCTATTCAGCTTGGCGGTCAAGTAACAAAGGGTAGCGTCTCCTAGTTACCGACTGTGACCCAAACAACGCTAGACACGTCATAATCGATTGTGTATGGAGCGTTCAATAATTGAAACATCTATCGCAATATATTAAATGTCTTAACCTTTACATTTGCACGTCCGCTAACCTTTAGCAGACGGCGTTAATATCATATACCGTAACAATTCCCTGTACACCGGGGGAAAAAAAATCGATAGATTTTTTTTCAAGATCTATCCGACTTAACAATTTTTCCAAAAAAAAAAAAAAAATTAACACAATCGTGACATATGGCCGACGATGTTCTGAGTAGAACCGTGTCGCGGTCATGTCAACTAACTATTTGTCATAGTCATCTAACATTAATCACATTATATATCAATATTATACATATTATTATGTCAACTAAATAAAATGTCCAATGTTAATAGTGAATGATAGAATTAAATTAAAGTAAGGTCTGTCGTATTAGTATGTCATATAGGAATTAATTTGACTAATTAAAATTAAATTAATTAATTAAACTAAGAGTTAAATTATTAAGATTCTAATATAACGCGATGTTATGAGAGAAGAAAAGACAAAATAAGTGAGAAGAAATAGAAAGAAATTCGAATATAAGTTTAACTTAATTGGGTGTGTTAAGTGTTAGTGAATAATAACTATCTAATTTAACTAACTAAATAACGTATAGGTACATTAAAAAAAATATTAATCTAATACTTGTGTGAGATTTATTTTCTCTTTTCATAATTTCTTCTTTTTATATTTCGTTCTCTTTTTTTGTTCTTTCATTTCATTTTTTTTCTCACATTTCATTTTATTGATAATAATTCAATTAAGAAGTTAAGTTAACTAATTAATTAGTATAGGATATGATGATCCATCCGTAGTCTTGATCCTGATGAATTCTTTTAGGCAAAAATGTTCAAACGTTTACGTTGGAAAGAAATGTCATTTATCCCAGCATCCAAGAATTAAGTGCACATAGGATAATAAGTTCGACTTGTCGTCAGATATTGTTCCATGATTGTTCAACGAATATTCATATATTGTGTATGGACGTTAGACGAAGTTTCAATGTCAATATGTATACCTTGATTGTCTTTAGTTCAATTCTGTGATGCATATAGTGTTTATAAATATTAAATTGAAGGCAAGGTTAGTTCCCTTATAGTTGATACTTCGTTATATCCAATGTAGTGATGATTGACGTGTTTTAGGAATGTCAATGTTGATCATTCGTCGTCAATAGGATTACGTGACAACGCATCCGCCACAATATTTTCAGTGCCAGGAATATGTTCAATGGAGAATTCAAATGGCTGTAGGATGATTGCATATCTGGCGAGTTTTGGGCTCTTGTGGTTAGATCGACGCAAAGATGCTACAGCACGTTGGTCGGTTTGTATGGTGAATGGAGCACCAAGCAAAAACTTTTCAAGTTTAGTTATTACCCATATAACTGATAAAAGTTCTTTGTCCACTGTGGAATACTTTGTTTCTGCCGGCTTTAGCTTTCTTGAAATATATAAGGTAGGATGTAGAACGCCATCATGGTTCTGGAGCAGGCATGCACCAATGCCGTAGTTACTAGCATCTGTTCGTAAGAAAAATCTTTTGGAAGCATCGGGAAGTCTTAAAATTGGTTCATGCGAGAACAAATTTATAATTTTGTTGAAAGTTTCATTGCATATACCAGTCCATGTCACCTTCACCGGCATGTCTTTTTTTAACAATGAAGACAATACAGCCGTGATGGATGACAAGTTTGGTATGAATCTACTGTAATATTGAACAAGTCCTAACAAACTCCTGACCTGTTTCTTCGTCTGAGGAACTGCTATGTTTAGAATTTTGGAGACCGTACTAGGTAACGTTCGGATATATCCCGATCCAATGATATGTCCCAAAAAGGTTATCTCATTACACGCGATTTGAACCTTTGTAGGTTTAGCAGTTAGATTATAATTCCTTAGAGTGTCGAAAACATATCTAAGTCCCGAAACATGTTCCTCAAACGACGAACTAAACAAGCATATGTCGTCAATATATGTAATAACGTCTGGTCTACCTGATAAAATTTGTCGCATCAGGCGAATGAAGGTAGCTGGCGCATTAACAAGCCCAAAGGGCATCACATTCCACTGGTATAGACCTTGTGGAGTGGAAAATGCGGTGTAGTACTTAGCCTTTTCGGTCAGTGGTATCTGCCAATAACCTTTAGTTAAGTCTATTTTACTAAATATAGTTGCGTTGGATAGACGTGGCAGTAAGTCGTCGATAAGTGGATGTGGTTCGCTGTCAACTATAGTCTTAGCATTTAATTTTCTATAGTCAACACATAGTCTGATGTTATTGTCCTTCTTCCGGACAATCACTAATTGAGAAGAGAATGGCGAATTACTAGTCTCAATGATTCCCAGAGACAACATCTGTTCAAGTTCCTTAGTAGTTTTAGCAAGGAAATGTAAAGGAACCGAATAGGGATGTACACGAATAGGTGTATCATCATTGAGAGTAATGTCATGACTAATAGCCGATGTGCGACCCGGGACGTCGGTCAACACATCTGGATAAGATTGTAATAGATTAGCAATCTGTAGACGCTGTTGCGGTGTAACCGTTGAAGAGATGGTTACATCCCGCCAAGATTCAGTAGGTTGAACTACTGGTACCGGTAACGGTAACTGTACCTCAGGAAAAGAAGATTCTTCTTCCTGGATGACAGATAAGTTGGAATAATAACAAGTAGATACTGTGTTGTCATCTAGTTCATGAAAAATTGACTGTAAGTGTTCAGGACGTGTATGAAATTGCTTGAGCATGTTAATATGAAATATCTTTTTGTGTCCCTTGATATCTAAGACGTAATCAACGTCGGAAATTTTATCAATGACTTTGTAAGGACCATTCCAAGATATCAATAATTTATTGTTATTGTGAGGAAGTAACACATAAGCCTCATCGCCTGGGAATAATTGGCGTAATCGTCGAGACCTATTTTGTAGAGATCGAGCCTTAGCTTTTGCAGCCTCAGAAGAAGCTGTTGCCAACTGGCAAGACTCAATAATGTTCTTCCGAAGATTAATCACATACTCGTAAGATGACTGAGTGTCCTGAGTCATCTCCTCGTCAATTAATAAGTCTTTTATTAGTCCCATAGGACCTCTTGGGGGGAGCACCAAAAACTAATTCAAAGGGAGAGAAGCCAGTTTGTTCATGCGGTACCTCCCGATAAGCAAATAGAACAGCTGGGAGTGCTCTGTCCCAGTCATGAGGGTGCTTAGCAGTAACCTTATGTAGTAGTTGTTTAAGTGTACGGTTAAGTCTTTCAACCGCACCATTACTCATAGGATGATAAATACTACTTAAATTCCTATCAATGTTCCAAGTTTTCATGACTTCCTTCATGGTGTCAGATATGAACTGTGACCCATGGTCTGATAAAAGTTTTCTAGGAAACCCTATTCTAGAAAAGATGAGATGTAGTGCATCAGCTACATCTGTGGTAGTGGTGGTTTTTAATGGGATAGCTTCTGGCCATCGTGTGCAACAAATCAATGCACGTAAGGACGAATCTATGTCCTCTGGCCGATGGTAGCAATGGACCAATAATATCTATGGCCATCTTGTCAAACGGTCTTACTGAGATATCGCAAGCCTGAATAGGCGCCGTGTGAAAAGCTCCACGTGCTTTCACTTCTTGGCATGTAGTACAGGAACGTACATACTGCGAAATATCTCTTGACACTCCTGGCCAAAAGAATGAAGACAGTACTCGAGATCGTGTTCGAGTATATCCCATATGTTCAGCACAATGTGAGTCATGTGCATGTTGAAGAATGTACCGTCTAAAAGTATACGGGACCATAACTTGTTGTTTCATTTGTGATTTGTCATTAAAACATCTAATCAATATGTCATTTTTAATAACAAACCAATGTTTGTTATTATTACCTGAGGATAGATTGTCAACTTTATCAACCAGCTTAAAAATTTTTTTTAAAGATTTATCCTCTTTTTGTTTGGTTGCAAATGTTTCCCTGTCAATAGGTGAATTGACTACAAACTCCTCTTGGTTGTCTGCATCCATCTTATTATCACTAAATTTCTCAATGAGTTGAGTCTGCGCTCTAGTCGTCACGGCGTTTCCAGTGCATAGGTTATGTTTCTCCCATTCTATGATCTCATCTGGAGTACAATCTTTACTACCGTGTATACGACCAACCATCAGATCAGCTATAGGCTTTTTTAGCATACATACTTTTACATTCCCTGTGAAAAAGGGTGTTCTAATATGAACAATAGCTGTGGGGTAAAACTCAATAGTTCCACCAAATGTCATGCAGCGTACATATTCTCCTGTCGCACAGCTAGGATGTACCAGCGACTGACGTATACCAATCGTCGTGGATCCTGAATCCCTTAGCACTGAGACGACGGATCCATTAACTAATCCCCTGTTAAAAATTAGTAAGCCTGTTCCATCGTTGACTGCAAGACCTACCTCTGGTGTAATATGTCCGCAGTTAAGCACTGTTTCTTTCGCCTTCTGAAAAATAAGATTGCATTGTTGGCAACTATTTGCCACATTATAATTAATAGCAAAACATGCAGCAGAAGACTGTGTTGTATTATTGTCAAGTGGGACCTGAGCTATAGGGGTAGTATTATTTGTAACTGCCGCCCCTGTATTATGGTTGTAATGAGATGATCCCCGAGAATGAGATCGATTCCGAGTATAATTGTTAGAATTATCTCGTCGTCCTCTATAGTAACTATTATCTCGATGTCTCGAGCCATGATTATTACCATTCCAGTTATTGTTATTATTGGGAGTATGTGATCGATTATAATTAGTGTTATGTTGACCATTGTGGTAGTTTGTTTGAGGTGAATAATTTCTATCTCGTGATCTACCTCTGTTGAACTCATTTTTATTGTTGAAATCATTATTATGTCCCTTCTGAAAGTTAACATTGTGATTTCTTTGGAACCTACTTCTGTCTACACTGTGATGTCTTTGTTTGTTATTATGATTGGAGGCCATATTAGACGCCACAGGTAGAGGTTCTCTTAATGAGGAGTTAGAAATGGTTGCATTCGGATGTGCCGAACAGTAGTTTAAAGAAATTTTTTCTAACTCGTCGATAGTACCTGGTTTACGCTCCTGCAAATATGCAAAAAATGGCTGGCTAACCGAAGATAATACCTTATCCCGTAGTAGTAAATCAACTAATTTGTCGTATGATTTGTTGACTTCTGCCAGTTCAACCCATCTATTAAATGTATTGCGTATGTTCGCAATGAATCCTGCAAAATCTTTTGGAGATTCAGGTAAAATTCCCTTAAATTTCAACCTACAGTGTTCCTCGTCCAGGTGAAACCTTCGTAAAAGCAAGGACTTAATAGCACCGTAGTTATTTGCTATTGATGGGTCAGCATTTTGAGAAGCCGTCAATGGTTCTCCAACCAAGAATTCATTTAACTTGAGTACCCATGACTCTTCAGGCAAATGATTTGTTTTGCAAGTCTGTTCAAAACGTGACAGGAACGATGAAAGGTCGTCCACGTTTAAGTTGAGAGTGGGTAATTTAAAGTTGTAGAAATGTTTAGTTTGGCTGGATGACGATCCATTTTGTGCGTTATTATTCTGGTTTGCATCAGCACTTTGTGCTTGTAATCTTGCTGTCTCCAATTTAATACGCGCCAATTCCATTTCTTGTTGTAAAATAATTTCCTCTCGTTTCAATTTATTCTCTTCTTCCTGTTTGGTAATTGCTCTTTGCTCTTCTCTTTCACGTTGAGCAATCTCTCTTAATCTATTTTCCTTGGCAATTTGCTTCATCTCACGTTCCTCCTCCTCTTTCTTTAATGCAGCCTTTTGTTCCTCTTCCTCTTTCTTTAATGCAGCCTTTTTCTCTGCTTCTTTTCTTTCACGTTCCTCCATTTCTGCTTTATGTTTTTCCAGTTCTGCCTCAGCAAACTGACGAAGTTCTTGAGATTTATAACCATATTCCTTACCAATTTTAACGAAATGGTCTATAGTAAGCATTTTGACTTTTATCTGGTAAGTAATTATTGGTAATTACTGATTAAAATAGTCAATAGTAGCTTTAGAGTAATTATTATACTTACTCAACTTAGGAATATTCAATATAAATAATCACAATAGTACTGAACTCTAATGTCTAAGTTCAACTAATAGACAATATTTTGTAACAATATTGTATCTAAGTACTAACTATATCATAAATAGTTATGATATCTGTTAACTATAATGTAATTACATCACACAATTAATCTCAATATCCAATGATGTTGGGTATGATTCCTAGTAATTATATTGTTCAATGTACTAAGTCACTCTCTTAGTACCAGAAAAGTATATTAAATAATATACAATGGGTCTATTACCTCAAAGGTAGACTATAAGATTATTTTATTTGGTCAATATATATATTATATTATTATGCCCTAGGCATCTCTTATAAATTGCAGTGCTAATTTCTTGGACTATCACTGCATAATTATGCAATGTCCCATATTAACCTTAAATGTCAGAAAAAATTAATTAAATTAAATTACAAGTGTATTATTGAATATAATGTTATATTATTAATGTAGCATTTAATATATATCATGAGGACAAACAAAACAATGATGCAACTAAAGGGTACAAACAATGTCAAGACGCAAACAAGACATTTTCACAATTAAAAATGAATTTATGAACTAAATAAAACAAGCGGAAGTGTCACACGGAAAACGAAGGGTCAAAGATTGACCCGAGGTCAACTTAATATGCAAAGTACACAAAAAAAAAATGACTGCAAAAAATGATGACATCACAGGACTCATAACGGACGAACATTTAACAATCATAAAAATATATTGATAGTAAGAGTAGACTGGACGAAATAGTTAACGAACATGATACAAAACTGAATAAAATTGTGAACTGAGTACGAATAAAATACACCAGTTATCTACGGAACGGTACAGCTAACACAAATCGTCAAACGACAGCAGATTTGGACAGACAGTCCAATGGCAAACCTCAATGGGGCTTCCAAAAGTGCAATCGTTTAACTGCCCTAAGAAACGACCGAAATCAATTCAGGCATCGTGAGAGCCACAGAATCTAATTTCGGTTCATCCTCCCTACCACCCACTAATTAACAACACATTAAGACAACAAAAAGTACATTAAACATAGGTAAAAACATGCCGATGTAGGCAGAGGGCATGGACTCAGTTAGCACTGTCACGTTAACGACAATAGTTATTGAGCTAAACTTATCTTTATTTGCTGCTTCACTTGATGCTCGTTGTCGTCGACGGCTAGGCCTGTGCCTTTGACTGTCTGCTCCTGTAGTCCATATCGTGTGTTTGCTTCAATGGCTCATGTTTCCCCTGGTTAGACTTAGAAACGGCTTTGGTTTCTCCGACAGTTCACCTACACGACTTTCGGTGACGTCACGTTGTTAGGCATTATAATGAGTACTGCGTCATCTTCGACTGGATCATGTGATCGAAAATTGATCGTAAATATTTGTGGTTAACATGTGCGTAAGGAACAGAAGTTTGTTTCTTTTTTTCTGTCGTTCCCCGCATTCGGCCGCCACTTTTGTTGAAGGACTTTCGTGTGTGGTTACTGGTTGTGTTGCTTGAATTCTGATCGTGCTAATATTCGTACGCGAATGGGGTGAACCTCACCTTTGGGTTGTCGTAATGCCTGAACTTGGCATCAAGATGTAAACAACTGTTCATCTTATTAACTCAGCAACTTGATATAAAATACATAATTCATAATGGTTGAATGGTGTAACGTGATTCAACGAATAATGCCTCCGGTTCGAGTCCTTCACAATTTAATATGGATTACACACATACATAAACAGTTCAATTCACACATGAGGTACATGCATCAATCAATCAATAGCGTAGACTGCTGTTTTACATGTCAATGTCCGTTTAAGGATACAATGCAGTAATTGTCGTCAGAACATCACAGCTATATGCACGCGCAGATAGAATGGCTACCTGCCGACAGTGAGACTGTGAGTCTAATTACTTCGTATAAAGTAGACGATTATCTTTCTCCTTCCAAGGATTTAGTTAATCACTAACCTCCATAAGTTTCCTCTCATGTAGAGTTCTAGGACTGACCCTGGTCCATCATAATGCACATATAAATGGCTATATCATGCCATTGAATTGGAAGGTTAACAAAACGCAGCTATTCAGCTTGGCGGTCAAGTAACAAAGGGTAGCGTCTCCTAGTTACCGACTGTGACCCAAACAACGCTAGACACGTCATAATCGATCGTGTATGGAGCGTTCAATAATTGAAACATCTATCGCAATATATTAAATGTCTTAACCTTTACATTTGCACGTCCGCTAACCTTTAGCAGACGGCGTTAATATCATATACCGTAACAATTCCCTGTACACCGGGGAAAAAAAAATCGATAGATTTTTTTTTCAAGATCTATCCGACTTAACAATTTTTTCAAAAAAAAAAAAATTTAACACAATCGTGACATATGGCCGACGATGTTCTGAGTAGAACCGTGTCGCGGTCATGTCAACTAACTATTTGTCATAGTCATCTAACATTAATCACATTATATATCAATATTATACATATTATTATATCAACTAAATAAAATGTCCAATGTTAATAGTGAATGATAGAATTAAATTAAAGTAAGGTCTGTCGTATTAGTATGTCATATAGGAATTAATTTGACTAATTAAAATTAAATTAATTAATTAAACTAAGAGTTAAATTATTAAGATTCTAATATAACGCGATGTTATGAGAGAAGAAAAGACAAAATAAGTGAGAAGAAATAGAAAGAAATTCGAATATAAGTTTAACTTAATTGGGTGTGTTAAGTGTTAGTGAATAATAACTATCTAATTTAACTAACTAAATAACGTATAGGTACATTTAAAAAAAATATTAATCTAATACTTGTGTGAGATTTATTTTCTCTTTTCATAATTTCTTCTTTTTATATTTCGTTCTCTTTTTTTGTTCTTTCATTTCATTTTTTTTCTCACATTTCATTTTATTGATAATAATTCAATTAAGAAGTTAAGTTAACTAATTAATTAGTATAGGATATGATGATCCATCCGTAGTCTTGATCCTGATGAATTCTTTTAGGCAAAAATGTTCAAACGTTTACGTTGGAAAGAAATGTCATTTATCCCAGCATCCAAGAATTAAGTGCACATAGGATAATAAGTTCGACTTGTCGTCAGATATTGTTCCATGATTGTTCAACGAATATTCATATATTGTGTATGGACGTTAGACGAAGTTTCAATGTCAATATGTATACCTTGATTGTCTTTAGTTCAATTCTGTGATGCATATAGTGTTTATAAATATTAAATTGAAGGCAAGGTTAGTTCCCTTATAGTTGATACTTCGTTATATCCAATGTAGTGATGATTGACGTGTTTTAGGAATGTCAATGTTGATCATTCGTCGTCAATAGGATTACGTGACAACGCATCCGCCACAATATTTTCAGTGCCAGGAATATGTTCAATGGAGAATTCAAATGGCTGTAGGATGATTGCATATCTGGCGAGTTTTGGGCTCTTGTGGTTAGATCGACGCAAAGATGCTACAGCACGTTGGTCGGTTTGTATGGTGAATGGAGCACCAAGCAAAAACTTTTCAAGTTTAGTTATTGCCCATATAACTGATAAAAGTTCCTTGTCCACTGTGGAATACTTTGTTTCTGCCGGCTTTAGCTTTCTTGAAATATATAAGGTAGGATGTAGAACGCCATCATGGTTCTGGAGCAGGCATGCACCAATGCCGTAGTTACTAGCATCTGTTCGTAAGAAAAATCTTTTGGAAGCATCGGGAAGTCTTAAAATTGGTTCATGCGAGAACAAATTTATAATTTTGTTGAAAGTTTCATTGCATATACCAGTCCATGTCACCTTCACCGGCATGTCTTTTTTTAACAATGAAGACAATACAGCCGTGATGGATGACAAGTTTGGTATGAATCTACTGTAATATTGAACAAGTCCTAACAAACTCCTGACCTGTTTCTTCGTCTGAGGAACTGCTATGTTTAGAATTTTGGAGACCGTACTAGGTAACGTTCGGATATATCCCGATCCAATGATATGTCCCAAAAAGGTTATCTCATTACACGCGATTTGAACCTTTGTAGGTTTAGCAGTTAGATTATAATTCCTTAGAGTGTCGAAAACATATCTAAGTCCCGAAACATGTTCCTCAAACGACGAACTAAACAAGCATATGTCGTCAATATATGTAATAACGTCTGGTCTACCTGATAAAATTTGTCGCATCAGGCGAATGAAGGTAGCTGGCGCATTAACAAGCCCAAAAGGCATCACATTCCACTGGTATAGACCTTGTGGAGTGGAAAATGCGGTGTAGTACTTAGCCTTTTCGGTCAGTGGTATCTGCCAATAACCTTTAGTTAAGTCTATCTTACTAAATATAGTTGCGTTGGATAGACGTGGCAGTAAGTCGTCGATAAGTGGATGTGGTTCGCTGTCAACTATAGTCTTAGCATTTAATTTTCTATAGTCAACACATAGTCTGATGTTATTGTCCTTCTTCCGGACAATCACTAATGGAGAAGAGAATGGCGAATTACTAGTCTCAATGATTCCCAGAGACAACATCTGTTCAAGTTCCTTAGTAGTTTTAGCAAGGAAATGTAAAGGAACCGAATAGGGATGTACACGAATAGGTGTATCATCATTGAGAGTAATGTCATGACTAATAGCCGATGTGCGACCCGGGACGTCGGTCAACACATCTGGATAAGATTGTAATAGATTAGCAATCTGTAGACGCTGTTGCGGTGTAACCGTTGAAGAGATGGTTACATCCCGCCAAGATTCAGTAGGTTGAACTACTGGTACCGGTAACGGTAACTGTACCTCAGGAAGAAGAAGATTCTTCTTCCTGGATGACAGATAAGTTGGAATAATAACAAGTAGATACTGTGTTGTCATCTAGTTCATGAAAAATTGACTGTAAGTGTTCAGGACGTGTATGAAATTGCTTGAGCATGTTAATATGAAATATCTTTTTGTGTCCCTTGATATCTAAGACGTAATCAACGTCGGAAATTTTATCAATGACTTTGTAAGGACCATTCCAAGATATCAATAATTTATTGTTATTGTGAGGAAGTAACACATAAGCCTCATCGCCTGGGAATAATTGGCGTAATCGTCGAGACCTATTTTGTAGAGATCGAGCCTTAGCTTTTGCAGCCTCAGAAGAAGCTGTTGCCAACTGGCAAGACTCAATAATGTTCTTCCGAAGATTAATCACATACTCGTAAGATGACTGAGTGTCCTGAGTCATCTCCTCGTCAATTAATAAGTCTTTTATTAGTCCCATAGGACCTCTTGGGGGAGCACCAAAAACTAATTCAAAGGGAGAGAAGCCAGTTTGTTCATGCGGTACCTCCCGATAAGCAAATAGAACAGCTGGGAGTGCTCTGTCCCAGTCATGAGGGTGCTTAGCAGTAACCTTATGTAGTAGTTGTTTAAGTGTACGGTTAAGTCTTTCAACCGCACCATTACTCATAGGATGATAAATACTACTTAAATTCCTATCAATGTTCCAAGTTTCATGACTTCCTTCATGGTGTCAGATATGAACTGTGACCCATGGTCTGATAAAAGTTTTCTAGGAAACCCTATTCTAGAAAAGATGAGATGTAGTGCATCAGCTACATCTGTGGTAGTGGTGGTTTTTAATGGGATAGCTTCTGGCCATCGTGTGCACAAATCAATGCACGTAAGGACGAATCTATGTCCTCTGGCCGATGGTAGCAATGGACCAATAATATCTATGGCCATCTTGTCAAACGGTCTTACTGAGATATCGCAAGCCTGAATAGGCGCCGTGTGAAAAGCTCCACGTGCTTTCACTTCTTGGCATGTAGTACAGGAACGTACATACTGCGAAATATCTCTTGACACTCCTGGCCAAAAGAATGAAGACAGTACTCGAGATCGTGTTCGAGTATATCCCATATGTCCAGCACAATGTGAGTCATGTGCATGTTGAAGAATGTACCGTCTAAAAGTATACGGGACCATAACTTGTTGTTTCATTTGTGATTTGTCATTAAAACATCTAATCAATATGTCATTTTTAATAACAAACCAATGTTTGTTATTATTACCTGAGGATAGATTGTCAACTTTATCAACCAGCTTAAAAATTTTTTTTAAAGATTTATCCTCTTTTTGTTTGGTTGCAAATGTTTCCCTGTCAATAGGTGAATTGACTACAAACTCCTCTTGGTTGTCTGCATCCATCTTATTATCACTAAATTTCTCAATGAGTTGAGTCTGCGCTCTAGTCGTCACGGCGTTTCCAGTGCATAGGTTATGTTTCTCCCATTCTATGATCTCATCTGGAGTACAATCTTTACTACCGTGTATACGACCAACCATCAGATCAGCTATAGGCTTTTTTAGCATACATACTTTTACATTCCCTGTGAAAAAGGGTGTTCTAATATGAACAATAGCTGTGGGGTAAAACTCAATAGTTCCACCAAATGTCATGCAGCGTACATATTCTCCTGTCGCACAGCTAGGATGTACCAGCGACTGACGTATACCAATCGTCGTGGATCCTGAATCCCTCAGCACTGAGACGACGGATCCATTAACTAATCCCCTGTTAAAAATTAGTAAGCCTGTTCCATCGTTGACTGCAAGACCTACCTCTGGTGTAATATGTCCGCAGTTAAGCACTGTTTCTTTCGCCTTCTGAAAAATAAGATTGCATTGTTGGCAACTATTTGCCACATTATAATTAATAGCAAAACATGCAGCAGAAGACTGTGTTGTATTATTGTCAAGTGGGACCTGAGCTATAGGGGTAGTATTATTTGTAACTGCCGCCCCTGTATTATGGTTGTAATGAGATGATCCCCGAGAATGAGATCGATTCCGAGTATAATTGTTAGAATTATCTCGTCGTCCTCTATAGTAACTATTATCTCGATGTCTCGAGCCATGATTATTACCATTCCAGTTATTGTTATTATTGGGAGTATGTGATCGATTATAATTAGTGTTATGTTGACCATTGTGGTAGTTTGTTTGAGGTGAATAATTTCTATCTCGTGATCTACCTCTGTTGAACTCATTTTTATTGTTGAAATCATTATTATGTCCCTTCTGAAAGTTAACATTGTGATTTCTTTGGAACCTACTTCTGTCTACACTGTGATGTCTTTGTTTGTTATTATGATTGGAGGCCATATTAGACGCCACAGGTAGAGGTTCTCTTAATGAGGAGTTAGAAATGGTTGCATTCGGATGTGCCGAACAGTAGTTTAAAGAAATTTTTTCTAACTCGTCGATAGTACCTGGTTTACGCTCCTGCAAATATGCAAAAAATGGCTGGCTAACCGAAGATAATACCTTATCCCGTAGTAGTAAATCAACTAATTTGTCGTATGATTTGTTGACTTCTGCCAGTTCAACCCATCTATTAAATGTATTGCGTATGTTCGCAATGAATCCTGCAAAATCTTTTGGAGATTCAGGTAAAATTCCCTTAAATTTCAACCTACAGTGTTCCTCGTCCAGGTGAAACCTTCGTAAAAGCAAGGACTTAATAGCACCGTAGTTATTTGCTATTGATGGGTCAGCATTTTGAGAAGCCGTCAATGGTTCTCCAACCAAGAATTCATTTAACTTGAGTACCCATGACTCTTCAGGCAAATGATTTGTTTTGCAAGTCTGTTCAAAACGTGACAGGAACGATGAAAGGTCGTCCACGTTTAAGTTGAGAGTGGGTAATTTAAAGTTGTAGAAATGTTTAGTTTGGCTGGATGACGATCCATTTTGTGCGTTATTATTCTGGTTTGCATCAGCACTTTGTGCTTGTAATCTTGCTGTCTCCAATTTAATACGCGCCAATTCCATTTCTTGTTGTAAAATAATTTCCTCTCGTTTCAATTTATTCTCTTCTTCCTGTTTGGTAATTGCTCTTTGCTCTTCTCTTTCACGTTGAGCAATCTCTCTTAATCTATTTTCCTTGGCAATTTGCTTCATCTCACGTTCCTCCTCCTCTTTCTTTAATGCAGCCTTTTGTTCCTCTTCCTCTTTCTTTAATGCAGCCTTTTTCTCTGCTTCTTTTCTTTCACGTTCCTCCATTTCTGCTTTATGTTTTTCCAGTTCTGCCTCAGCAAACTGACGAAGTTCTTGAGATTTATAACCATATTCCTTACCAATTTTAACGAAATGGTCTATAGTAAGCATTTTGACTTTTATCTGGTAAGTAATTATTGGCAATTACTGATTAAAATAGTCAATAGTAGCTTTAGAGTAATTATTATACTTACTCAACTTAGGAATATTCAATATAAATAATCACAATAGTACTGAACTCTAATGTCTAAGTTCAACTAATAGACAATATTTTGTAACAATATTGTATCTAAGTACTAACTATATCATAAATAGTTATGATATCTGTTAACTATAATGTAATTACATCACACAATTAATCTCAATATCCAATGATGTTGGGTATGATTCCTAGTAATTATATTGTTCAATGTACTAAGTCACTCTCTTAGTACCAGAAAAGTATATTAAATAATATACAATGGGTCTATTACCTCAAAGGTAGACTATAAGATTATTTTATTTGGTCAATATATATATTATATTATTATGCCCTAGGCATCTCTTATAAATTGCAGTGCTAATTTCTTGGACTATCACTGCATAATTATGCAATGTCCCATATTAACCTTAAATGTCAGAAAAAATTAATTAAATTACATTACAAGTGTATTATTGAATATAATGTTATATTATTAATGTAGCATTTAATATATATCATGAGGACAAACAAAACAATGATGCAACTAAAGGGTACAAACAATGTCAAGTCGCAAACAAGACATTTTCACAATTAAAAATGAATTTATGAACTAAATAAAACAAGCGGAAGTGTCACACGGAAAACGAAGGGTCAAAGATTGACCCGAGGTCAACTTAATATGCAAAGTACAAAAAAAAAAATGACTGCAAAAAAGGATGACATCACAGGACTCATAACGGACGAACATTTAACAATCATAAAATAAATTGATAGTAAGAGTAGACTGGACGAAATAGTTAACGAACATGATACAAAACTGAATAAAATTGTGAACTGAGTACGAATAAAATACACCAGTTATCTACGGAACGGTACAGCTAACACAAATCGTCAAACGACAGCAGATTTGGACAGACAGTCCAATGGCAAACCTCAATGGGGCTTCCAAAAGTGCAATCGTTTAACTGCCCTAAGAAACGACCGAAATCAATTCAGGCATCGTGAGAGCCACAGAATCTAATTTCGGTTCATCCTCCATACCACCCACTAATTAACGACACATTAAGACAACAAAAAGTACATTAAACATAGGTAAAAACATGCCGATGTAGGCAGAGGGCATGGACTCAGTTAGCACTGTCACGTTAACGACAATAGTTATTGAGCTAAACTTATCTTTATTTGCTGCTTCACTTGATGCTCGTTGTCGTCGACGGCTAGGCCTGTGCCTTTGACTGTCTGCTCCTGTAGTCCATATCGTGTGTTTGCTTCAATGGCTCATGTTTCCCCTGGTTAGACTTAGAAACGGCTTTGGTTTCTCCGACAGTTCACCTACACGACTTTCGGTGACGTCACGTTGTTAGGCATTATAATGAGTACTGCGTCATCTTCGACTGGATCATGTGATCGAAAATTGATCGTAAATATTTGTGGTTAACATGTGCGTAAGGAACAGAAGTTTGTTTCTTTTTTTCTGTCGTTCCCCGCATTCGGCCGCCACTTTTGTTGAAGGACTTTCGTGTGTGGTTACTGGTTGTGTTGCTTGAATTCTGATCGTGCTAATATTCGTACGCGAATGGGGTGAACCTCACCTTTGGGTTGTCGTAATGCCTGAACTTGGCATCAAGATGTAAACAACTGTTCATCTTATTAACTCAGCAACTTGATATAAAATACATAATTCATAATGGTTGAATGGTGTAACGTGATTCAACGAATAATGCCTCCGGTTCGAGTCCTTCACAATTTAATATGTTACACACATACATAAACAGTTCAATTCACACATGAGGTACATGCATCAATCAATCAATAGCGTAGACTGCTGTTTTACATGTCAATGTCCGTTTAAGGATACAATGCAGTAATTGTCGTCAGAACATCACAGCTATATGCACGCGCAGATAGAATGGCTACCTGCCGACAGTGAGACTGTGAGTCTAATTACTTCGTATAAAGTAGACGATTATCTTTCTCCTTCCAAGGATTTAGTTAATCACTAACCTCCATAAGTTTCCTCTCATGTAGAGTTCTAGGACTGACCCTGGTCCATCATAATGCACATATAAATGGCTATATCGTGCCATTGAATTGGAAGGTTAACAAAACGCAGCTATTCAGCTTGGCGGTCAAGTAACAAAGGGTAGCGTCTCCTAGTTACCGACTGTGACCCAAACAACGCTAGACACGTCATAATCGATCGTGTATGGAGCGTTCAATAATTGAAACATCTATCGCAATATATTAAATGTCTTAACCTTTACATTTGCACGTCCGCTAACCTTTAGCAGACGGCGTTAATATCATATACCGTAACAATTGGTTTTTTTTTAAACCCCTTCAGTCGCTACTTTCTTGCAACCAATCCCTACATTACGAAACATTGAACATAATAAACATAACAACTAACAAAGATCGATGCTTCTTCTAATAATGCGAGATAGAGAAGTTGAGTTTAAAAAGAGTTCGTGAGTTTCACAAGCGACTGATAATTGTTCGTGCTATAAAAACTTCAATATTTTATCCATCCATCTTCTTAGAGCAGACAATTTTTTTGTCCCCACAACTCCAGTCGCCCAGAGGAATATTGACCGGATCTCAGTGTGAGCTCTGTCAAGGATTGAAGAAGCTAGAAATGAAGATTGTGAAATCAATGGAACCTCGTCGTTTTCCGCCGTGACTTAAAAACATGTTTGAATATTCCACACGCTGTCTCTCTTCTTCCCCTCTCCCCTCCTCACGATTTTGCTTCGCTTTGTCTTTTCCACACAGTAATTAAACCTACGTTTTGTCTTTTTTTTTTTTTAAACTCAGTCACTGTATACTCACTTACTTAGTAAATCACGATTACACCGTATACTCACTTACTTAGTAAATCACGATTACACCACACCGTATACTCCATGTCAAATTTAAAACTGTCATCTTGATATTATTCTTATTAGCGTAACTAATTAGTGCAACTAGCTAGCGCCACTAACTAGCGCCCCTTAGAAATATCACTGACTGTCATTCACACTGCTCCTGATGCCATAATCCATCGTCAGTCACCGCTTAGATATGTCATACTCCTCCTATAACACTTGTTCTCTGAGTTTAGAAAGTCAGACTAGACCGAGATGCAATATTGTCAAATCTTGTCATCATTTGCCTCGTGTAGCTAACATATCTTGGCCGTATACAAATACATCACGTAGGAAGATAACATCCAGAGATGGAGAGGGAAGAGTTTATCAGAGTGCACCATCAAGACAAGAGACAGAAGACGTTGGAAATCCATTGGAGCCGACCTTCGATGTATAGATGGCACCTGATGATGATGATGATGAGTTCCTTGGGGGTCCTCTAATGAGACAGTGAAAGAATAGGCCTGCTGCAGATGTAAGAGGCGACATTTATAAGGTTGTGTATGTGGCTGGTAACCTCATCATGTCAAACTAAATGCTACAGAGACTACCAAAGTAAGAGCACGTGAACGCTTTGGTGTATGCTTCCCAGCTAGGGGACTAGCAGCAATGGTGACCCAATGCTCCATAAGTAGCGACAAGGGAAGTAATGACGACTTGTCTTGTATGAGTCGAACCTTTGTTTACAGGTTAATACAGTCACCAGAGAGCTGTACAGGCACTTACTGTCACATTGTACAGACACACGTGTCAACCTGACTCCCAGAAACTTCTTCTTCTGCTTCTTCAAGTACCATGCCAGCTGGCGATCATGCCCCACTGCAACCTGCGGTCCCCAGTACTGTTTATCATCCTGTTGCTGACATCTTTCCGTACCACGATGCTAACTTGTTTAGTGCCTTCTCTCTTTGTGGTCGGCTGTCTGTTTTCCTTCAATCTTTCAGTTCGAGTCATCAATCAAAGCTATGACATAGCAGGCCTAATCATCTAACACCAAAAAAAAAAAAAAAAAAAACGGCACACAACACGTTAAAGTCAGTCTCATTTCCAGGCAGGAACTGCGTCATAAAATCAGAAATTTATTAAGTGCCAGCCAAATAGAAATTGTAACCGACGTTGTATTAGCACCGTCAAGATATACATTTTCGTAATTTTAGCATATCGATGCGACAAAACGTTATTTTTATCATAAATTGCCTGGTAGATCACGTTGCGTAATGCAATTTTAATGATCCTAAAATATGACTTTACGACGGGGTATGTAACAGGGAGCCCCCTCGGGGCCGTAGATCTATTTTTTGTCTCACAAACAGGCAGCTGAAGGTCGGACCGTGCTGAAGACATTCACGCGGCATCATCGATTTCCAGCCGGTGTGATGGAATTTTTACTACATCGATACATTTTCCTGCTTCGTGCTGTCCCAGCAGTCAGTACAACCTGTCGTGACTCACAGTCAGATGTGAGTCTGTGGAGGGAACAGTCACATATCGAAGGTGTATGTATGTATGAATGTATGTGTGTATGAATGTGTGTTTATGTATGTGTGGAGCGTTCGATTGGCTAAGCGGTTAGAGTGCTTTCCGAGGTCGAAACCTCGTCACGCGCAATTCAGCTCAGCTGTAAATGGGTATCTTACTCTGCTCGTGAGTTGGGGAAGTTAAAAGTAGCCAGGAAGGGAATTGAAAATTCCACTTCATAAAAAAAACTGGTACAAGTATGTTCAGTATCTGCTATGGGACAACCTTAACCGTAACCTATCTATCTATGTGTGTGTATGAATATAAATGTCTGTAAACATATGCTTTTATGAATGTTATGACTATGGCTAGGATTTTTATGATCTAAAAACGTTTAGAAAATGACCTATAACAAATGCATTTATGACCCAAAAACCCCCCAAAATTGCCCGATAAAATAAATAAAAAATGACCTAAAAAACACAACTTTATTTTTTAGTTTCTGAGCTAAACTAAAATTATTTTGTTTAATTAAATGAAGAATGTGAACGGAATAAAGAAAACAAACAGAACGTACAAATATTGTCATATAAATATTGGGTCGATCTCTTTTCCTCTCTGGCAGTATTTAGTTACGTTTTTGTGTGTACTCAATTACTTGCAGTTTCCGTGGTCACCCATTTCTTTCTCTGCTATCAAGCAGATATTAGCTATTTTCTTATCAATTCTACACTCCCTTCAGTGATAATTGATCATGTTTGCTTTGCGCTTCTCGGCTTTGCTAAGATTAAGACGCAGGTAAAATAAAGATGGGCCCGGTCAATTGTCGTAGAGTGACCCGTGTATTCTTTACCTAGTAAATAAATAAATAAAGATAATTAACTGCAGAAATCTTTATTGCACACGGACAACGCCATCAGTGCTCCGATCTCCTCCCTTAGATCACACAAGGAGGATCTCAGCGCAGTGCACGAACTCCGTAGCACCGGCGAGAATCCCAGTGTGTGTATATACTGTATAGGAATCACACATTCTAAATGTTTTTGTGGTGGGTAGGTTTCCAAATTTTTAAATCTTGAGGACTTACAGCCTAGGACTACCGGAATCTGAGGGAACTGAAACACAAGTCAAAGTGGGAACTTATGCTAAAGTAACAACACCCCAGACTAAGTGTAAGAGGCCTCTACACGTGCCTTTATTTCTTCGAGCCAGCAGTCTTTGAGTATAAAGATTGGCGTAAGTTGTACATTTTGAATTCTACATCTTTTCATTATTAACATGTGAACTAATACGTATATACAGACATGTGAATATGAATATGTGACAATTTCTAGTGGATGTCCAAGTCATTTGAGGCTGGCAACTTCAGCATATAGAATAATGTTGTCATGAACCACCACTGTCAGGGCTGGTGACTGCTTTATTGCGAGTTTCTTATAAAGAACGAAAAGCAAAGGTAGTCCCAAGTTTCATATGGAGCAGGGAGGGAGTGATGAAAGAAATGATGTACATACTTGTTATATTATTAACCTTTTCAACCAGTGTAAATGTAAAACATATTCAAACTGTATTGATAACATTTTCAACCAAAGTTAAAAATAAAATTATTCATTTTAAATGTAAAGATAGTTTTTCGCCCACTGGGATTAATATTAATTCTCAGCGAGGATAAAAGTTCTGAGGTAGATGGGATGGTGGAATGGAAAGAGAGGGCACATAAGTATGTGTCGGGAAACTCAATAGTCAGGGGGTATTTGTTTCTCATCTTTTGCCATACTAGTTGGTGGTTTCATTCTGGAACAAATGAGGGGATAAGTGTCCTGAAGTCGACGCTAGACACCATCATCAGACGGGTCTTAGAGACGCACGGCCAGCTTTGCAGTTCTCCCTGATTCTACTTGGAACGTGCTGCAACTCTTAAACTTGACCAGGGACGCAAGCGTTCCAGTCATCTATCTGCGAAGAACCAAAACACCAGCGGGAGCAGAAACCCCAGCAGCTAAGTGTACAAATAAAAGCTGCCAAGTGAAACTTTCCCTTATATTAATCCCCATTAACATCATATGACGATGATCAATTTTTGCTAAAGAATTATTCAATTTTTACTAACTGCTAAAACCTAATTGATTATTAAAATTGTTGCTTATGTCTATCCAAATTTAAAGTTGATTTAATCATTTTGAATGTGTTGTATCCGTATGTCTCAGGCAATTTCTTAAATACACTTAAACAGAGCTATACAATAATAATAAGAGGAATTCACTGAATTAACTCAGCTGGGGGCTTGAACGAGCTAACGGATTATAAGATAACCCTATCCTTCACAAACGCTGTCGGCAGATACTAGAGTTAACGTGCTCAGCCAATACAGCATTGTTCTCTCTTTTCTGAATATCTTGTGAAAACTACCTAGAGGTAGAAGCATCATTATCCTTCTACCTACAACTCTTCTAAGAGTAATCTTGTGCGAAGGAAGACACCTTTGAAGACCCACATCAGTTACTCTTGAGTTTTGGCCACTGTTGGACCACTACTGCAGAGCTAAGGGGAAGCAAACCGTGACAAATATAATTACATTTTTTTTTTACTGTTACTGTGCCACACTGACAGTCTATTTAATTAACCAAAAACATGCAGTCTAAGACACATACACAAAGACACCTTAAAATGCAATTTAAATTTTCATAGTGTCTGTTCCAAACTGAAAATTTTATTTTTATTAACAAAATAATTCCTTATTAAACCACGTGAACACACTAGTCAACATCACTGACCGCTCCACAGTTTGACGTAACGAAATCCAGATGAGAATCCAGAAAATGAACTTTCAAAGACATGTTGCAGCCAAGACTCTTATACTTCAGAAGGAGATTTTCTACAATTTCATTGTAATTATCAGATCTGTTGTTTCCAAGAAAATTGTCCACCACTGACTTAAATGCTAGCCATGCTGCTTTTTCCTTGCCATGCAACACGCAAAGAAACTCGTCATCATGAAGACGTTTTCGAATTTGCGGACCAACAAATACTCCCTCTCTTATTTTAGCTTCACTCAGTCTTGGAAATTTTCTGATGAGGTATTTGAAAGCCTCATCTGTTTTCTCCATTGCCTTTGTCGTGGAATATTCTAATCCACATATATAAATTATCAAGTAAATATAAAGCCTAATAAATACATATAATAAATAAAGGAAGAAGAATGGTAAAGAACAGTGCTGTCACAATGACTGTACTCGAAATCCCCTTGTTTTCTACTGCGTATGCAAATTGTAACGTTTCACGTTGATATTAAAGGCCTTCTGCAACATACACGCGTTTCCCAAACACACAATAAAATGTGCTGCCTTTCTAAGAAAAAACCTTGAAATATGCAAGTTGACCTAAATTTTAAATTCCATTCATGTCTTTTTCTACACTATGTTACCAAGATCAAAAGACAGATGGACAAAAGGATAGCGAGAAGGGAGAGGCAGAAAGCCGAACACTAAACACGCTTCGCGCGATACACAAATGCTGCCATCACGCGTGTAAGACTACATGCACTAACTTTTTTTCAGACGGACAGTGATAAAATACATTACCCATCCCAGAGTTAGGTTTATAAATCCTGAAAAACTCTTATTAGAAAAGATAACAATAGATGGGTTTACGGTTGAAAACATAACAGTACCCAGACAGCACATCTTCGAAACAGGAGGTAGAAACTACATATTTTGAACGCAGCCACGTAGCTCTTTTAAATTTGGATATTTGGGTTCCTTAGGGCTTGCTGACAAAGAATATGTAAAACGTTACGCAAATAGTCCAGGAATTAATAAATTATACCCAAAATAAAATAGTGGGGATGCCTGACAGCATGGAATCATTTCTGCTCATAAAATTTTTTTATAACGTGTTTGAAAAAAATCTTACGTTACAGAATTAGCCTACCATGTAAACTCCAAATTGATTGGAGCGCAACAAATGAAAGACTAACCACGATTGGTCGGGCTATAAATACTATCTTTCGTTGTTAGGGGAGACGTGAAAAGGTAACATTTTTTTCAAACACTTGTCGAAACGTGGCCTCATTGGCTAGACTCGCTGATATACTCACTTAGGAGCGTTAGTTCGAGACCACTTGTTTAAATAAGCTTGATAAAGCATCAGTGCGTTGAAGCCAGCTCATATTTGTGTTAAATAAAAGCCTGGAACATAAGCAGATGGGAATTTGTGCCAGTAATTGTGCCAGAATTCATTGCTAATCAACGTATCTGTGTTTATTTCCATGAAATTGTGGGACCGTGGTCTTGATGGTACTGAGCAGCACCTGGTCAGAGCTTTGCTGAATCCAGAGTCGGACAGCATACTCCTTGGTCTTTTTAGCTATCAGTGAGGTGTCTCCAGAGCCCAGGGGAGAATTCGAGCAGAGGAGTCCTTTCCTGCCGCCATCACGCAAGATAAGCTGATTTGGCCAGCTGAGCTCAACATTATGTCCCCTCATCTTGAAATGACTTTGTAAAAATAACATTCAGAGGGGAATTTAATTGTCTTAATATCAGGAACTGAGAACATCTCCAATACTAGTCCCAAAAGACAAACTATTGAAGTCATGATGACAAATACCAACAGAGCTTGAACAAAACAAAACCAGTATTACCTCATATTACCACTACACAACTGACACACATAGGATATTTTTAATAATATATGTCACTACAATATTCATATTGATAAAGTCTGTACATATACTTGTAATTAAAATTGATTGTGATTCCTGGTTCCTTTGTATTTGAATCAGGACACATATACCTTTATGATAACCATGAATACATATTGTTATTTGAAAAGTTATCAGTGACTCCTTAAGATATTCTCATAGAGTGTTATATGTATGTGAGTGTCACAGTGTTGTCAAGAGTATTGGATTAAATTAAATTGTTTATCTGTCTGTTGTTGTGACTTACACTTCATCATACACATACCCTAGACACATAACGTAGTCATCACACTATTCCAGAATAATTCTGACTGAGATATATAGATATGTGGTAGCAAGTAAGGTTATCTATAATACACTACTCTTAATAGATATAGATACCTTCACAGCTGATCTCAGTCAGTACACTAAGTCCCCTATAAATATTTATAACATCCCACTTCACCACAGCCTTGACAAAATTTTTCATGAGACCCAGCTTAATGTGCAAGGGTGGCAACAAAATCTTGCTGGTGTCGACAAGTGCTGGGTTCTCAACGTTCTTACTGCCAGGCTGCAATGACTGCCTGATTGGCCAATGTTTTCTGATGTAATGGTCACTTCGTTCACGGCTATCCCACTCACAGAGAAAGCAACAGTACTTGGTGTATCCACCCTGTAGTCCAAGCAAAAGAGCGACCACTTTTAAGTCACCGCAAAGTGACCAATGATGATGATCGTAGTTTATACACTTCAAAAGCTGCTTAATGTTTTCATAAGTTTCTTTCATATAAACTGCGTGACCAACTGGAATTGACGGTAACACATTACCATTATTCAACAAAACAGCTTTAAGACTCGTCTTGGATGAATCATTGAAAAGCCTCCACTCTTCTGGTATGTAATTGATTTTGAGGGCTGCCATTAAACCAGAAATGTTGTGGCACGCAGAAAGGTCACACTCTTTGAAAAAGAATGTAATAAGCGGCTTCTGGTGGTTCCTATACACAGAAATTGTAACATCTTCTGCCAGGAGATTCCACTGTTGCGATCTGGAACCCAAAAGCTCCGCCTTGTTCTTCGGTAAATTTAGATCTCTTACATGATCCTTCAGTTCACCTTGGGTTATTAAGTGTGGTTTAGTGGATGTAGTTTGCTCAAAATCTGGGTCGCTTGAGGTTGATGGTTCAGGACCACCAATGTCCTCTTCTTCATCAGTGGAAGCAGCTGAAAATGATTCTGGCACTTTGGGAACTGGTAGGTCATCGCCATTTGGTACCGGACATATTGCAGAGGGGATGTTTGGATATTCAGAGTCCATTTATTCTTCTTTGATATGCCTTCCCCAATTGGAGGGACCATGCAAAAGTAACAGTTGTTGAGATGATCAGTGGGCTCTCTCCAAATCATTGGGACTGCAAAAGGCATAGCTTGCCTTTTGCCAGTCAACCACAGTTTAAGATGTGCTGCACATGTATTGCAGCATATGTGTGGCGCCCAGATCTTATCTTGATCTCCTATTCTGCAGCCAAAATACAAACTGTACGCCTTCTTAATCACTTTAGTTATATTTCGTTTTTGTGATACAAATGTCACCTCACCACATATATAACAGAAATTATTAACACTGTTCACACATGTCCTAGGCATTTCTAACTACGATACTTTTGATAAGGACAAATGCTCTAACTAATGGCAAAATTTTATCAGAGATAAGATAGTTATACACAAAGGTGATGTAATCATAGGTAGGATTGCATCATCAACTTCTAGTTACATTGTTATTGGTCATTAGAAAAAATTATGCAATTGCCCACAACAGTTGCGTCATATATATAAATTGACCGTAATTAAATAAACTAGTAGCATATATCTTGAAAACTAGAGCCAATCAACATTTTTTAATGTCATTTTCGTTTTCAGCACACCAAAATTAGTTAAGATCAGCTATTTTCATTTCTGGTACATTTTGGTTGTTGACTAGTGTTATCAAAAGAGAATAACTTTCTATTGTCTGCCAAAAAAACTTTAAATACTGAAAAGCTCCTGTCCACAGGTGACACCACAGGTGCATACTAGAAATAAACTACGTCTATTGGTTCTAAGTCCGCTGAAAATTCACTAGGGAAACGTTTTTCCCCGAAAGAACATCTTTTCATAACCCAAATTTTTGTGAAAAAATTTGCTCATTTTTATTTTGCACAATTTTTCCCACGTCTCCATTTACATTGCATAAGTCAGTCACCATATTCGTCACCAAATTGATGCCACTAACATAGCTGCTGACTTCTCTAAGGAAGTGATGGCATGGCGCCAGGCAGAAAGTCAAATTTTGACTGTGAAAGAAAATTTACCATCAACATTTGTTTTCAGGAGTTTTGGGGAAATTACAGCATGGGTAAAAAAAATGAAGTCAAGAAATTTGTGAAAAAAAAAAATAGTAACTTCTTAGTAAACAATTTTAAAATTGCATATTTTTGTTATTGAAAATGCCAAAATTTGCAAAATAATGACTTAAAAAAAAATAGCAAAAAATGCCTCAAAATGACCGAAAAATCTCGACGAAAAAGTGCCATAACGTGCCAAAAATTGCAAAAGATGCAAAATAACGCCTTAATTAACAAACTCTCTTAAATCAGCTTAGTTTCTTATGAAACACATTTATATTCAACTGGGCAACGTTTCGGTTATGCCCCAAAAAAATAAATCATCACAATCCTAGCCCTAGTCATGACTTTACGTTGGGTTTGGGGCCCATGAAGATGACCTGCGACGACAGTTAAAGCAGTCACCCTGAGAACTGATGGACCCCCATTAAGTGTATTACTTAACCTGACACACACAAAAGGTCAGATTAAGTCAAGGAATGCAGAGTTCTGAATGAAGGGCATCTTACATAGTCTCTGTGTGTATATGTGTCTGTGCTCATGCGCGCATGTGTGTAGCTTGAAATATGTGTCTTGTCACTGCTATCACTGAGAGGATGAGAAAAAAAATTAACTTGATGAAATGATGACAAACACAGACTTGAATATATGTTCTCTCTATCCACCCGCCTACTTTCTCTCTCTCCCCCCTTTTTTTTCCTCTCGCTCTCCTGCGATACGTTTGCCGCACTATTGATCTACTTCCGTGTTTTAAAAAAAAAATCTTAATACTTTCTTTGCAGTTTACAATCGACGTAGATTGTAAGATGTGAAAGCCCTTTCAGTACCTGGGCTTGAGAATAGAGATGGCTACTGTGTTTATGTGTCGAAACAATGTGTCGAAACTGCGTCGTACCCGAACTATTCGATGCGCAGATTTTTGCGGTGTCGAAACAGTGTCACGTCCTGTCTGTTTTGCAGAGACACATTGTCTCACGCAGATTCGACACATAGCCTGCTTCGAACAGCAGCTTCAGTTCCCGTCTGCTTCGCTGTTTTGCAAAAGGCACACTGTATCATTGTCTCATGTGTCAAGCGTGCGCTACATATGGCGTTCATAGATAGTATGGAAAATCAAACAAGTCATAATTTTTTTTTAAAATAATTCCTCAGGACTGAAAGAGGCTTACTACTATTAGGTGTCTGCTCGGTTTGAGTTGAATCATTGTCGCTGACTGTACCTATTCTAGTTTTATATAATGTGTCATTATTACTGTTATTATTATAATTTTTTTCACTTTTACTGCAGCTGTCAGCATGTTCCCCTTGCATATCATCATAATGAAAACGACTGTGTAAAATTCTTAACAGTGGTCACACGAAATACCATAGATTTGTACTAACGAGAATAAGTAAATCTGCATACTAGGGTGTCACGACTCATGTCTCATTGTTTCAGTTAATTTACTTGTAGTCTGCTGTTTCGAAACAGTTCCATAGTTCTTTTTCATCCAAGCGCTAATTATACGCATGTTACGGTACTCTTGATTCCTGACTTCAGGCGCTCTCGTAAGAAAACGTGTTTTGTTTATACATAAAATAGTGTTTAAAACTTGTGTTCAACCTCATTTAATCTTCATTTATGGCGGGGAGAAGCCCTGTTTGGGATTATTTTGTAAAGATCAAAGACAACAAAGTAAAATGTAACGTGTGTTCTGGTATTTTATTATTCAAGGGTTCGTCAACTTCAAGTATGACTAGGCACTAGAGATGGCTAGTGTGTGTATGACGGTATGTGTCGAACAATGCTTCGAAACAGCGAGCGATTCGACACTTCCTGCTTGTTTCTTTCGTCTGCCTCGCTGTTTTGCAGCGACACACTGTCTGAGCCTATGTAAAATTTGAATCAACCGTTCGGAACATTAGTATGGAATATCAAACATGTCATATTTTTCAGGGATGTATTATGATGACTTGATTTTACAAGTGATATTATTTTTGCTGAGAAGTTATAGACACTGGAAATTGTGTCAGTGTTGCAGTTGTCAATGTTTTAGGCGCTATGTTAAAGTTGAAAGTGTCAGTGTGTTCGTATAAATGTAATATACACTTTATTAGCTCTGCTGATATGTGTACTCGGTGTGGATTTGAATCATTGTCTACCAAATCTAGCTTACTCTAGTTTGATATCATGTGTTATTATTACTGTTATTATTATTGTTGTTTTTTATTATTTTCCCATATACTGCAGCTATCATCATATCTACGTTTTATTACATCATAATGAAGACTTGTGTAAAAATATTGAATTGTGGTCACACGAAACGCCATAGATTTTCACACACGACAGTAAAAACAGAGGAAAGTGTCTCACACAGTTCATGTATACCCGCGCCGGTACTGTCTATAAGAGACTTCTTTCTCCCCGATACGGGCAATTGTGTCGTTGTGTCGTTGTGTCGACTCACTGTTTCGAAACAGTTTAAATCACTGCGCTAACTGTTTCGAAACAGTTGAGTGTGTCAATTTGCCCACCTCTACTTGAGAACTCTACATTGAGGGCGTTAAAAATGAACAGAGATGACAATTTACCTTATTAGCCCCTTCTAAGATTGCACGCCCTTCCACATTAGTCCACTTCTCCTTAAAACAATTAAACAAACCAGCTCAGTTATAACAATTGATCTAACGGCGATGTTAGTAGGCTGATAATGATAACTCAGGTGACTTTGTAACTGTTTAACATAGGAACTGACCGGGGAAAAGGGGGGGGGGGGGCGTCATAGCATGAAATGACAATTAAGATCACAAGAATTAAATCCTGTAGTGAACTCGAAATGACCTGGTGGTAGCAACGAAGGGCATCGGAAATTAGAAACTTAGACTAAATATTCAATACATTATTGGTATGACAAGCAGCTCACACAGCAAGCAGAAGAGAGGAGATATTATTATTATTATTATTATAGACGTAATGTTTAGTATGTTCCTGAAGCAGCTTCACTTCTTTCCCTGTTTCAAAGCGAATTGACACGTTAATCTCGGACTATGAGGTTGGAGTGGCTAAGAAGTATGGCGTCCGCCTTGAATTCTAGAGGAACCAGGTTCTATTCCTAGTTGAGGGAATATAATTTATGGAAGTTTTCTTTTTCAGAACCAGTGGTCCTAAATATGTCATACCTGGTCTCCGGGGTAGCCTTCTCGGATAAAGGCGAAAAAAAAAGGAGATCCCGTGTGCAACTTGTGCACGTTAAAAATCCAACGGCAGTTGGAAATCGTAAAGTGTAACCTGTAAGGCCGCTGCCCTGGCAAAATTTAAACATTAGAAACCTACTCACCTCAAAAATATTTATAGAATGTGTGATTCCTATATACACGCATTGGGATTCTCGCCGGTGCTACGGAGTTCTTTCACTGTGCTGAGATCCTCCTTGTGTGATCTAAGAGAGAAGATCTGAGCACTGATGGAGTTGTCCATGTGCAATGAAGGTAGTCCTTAAAACCAAACCAAACCAAATCTCGGACTAGATGCCCATTCTGCAAATGTTCCTATAAAAGTGGAGGGGGTGGGAGGAACCAGTCAAGACTCCAATCTTCCTTAAAAAAATAAAAAAATAAAAGCCAAGTGAGAATCGACTTACTAAATAATAGAGAATAGCTAATCTTACTGTCGAGATCTTACGTCTCTGGAACTTACTTTCTTTATTATTATGTGCATGAACACGATTCCTGATTTCAGATAATGAAATATTTGAGGGAAAAAAGATATACTGTGAATCTATAAAGTTTCCTAACATGTGAAAGGACCAAAAAACAAAACTAAAAATAAAAAACCACTGTCTTTCTAGGAGAATTTATCGATGTGGCGGGTTTCTTTATTTTGATGCCAGCACGGGCATGTGTTATTGATCAAACCAGCTTTTTCTGTTCATCCTGCTGATGTGTCCCTGGTATCGTCTCAGATGTTGTTGTTGCCAGCTTGAGCAGGAGGCTAGAGTATAATTAAAGCAGTGCCATCGATTGGAGCCGGCAGACCGGCAGGGTGAGAGTGGAAGTAGGAAGGTTAGACATAAAAAAGGGAAGACACAAGATCACGTTGTGGTAGAAGGTTTTTCATCAGTCCAGCAGCTTGTTGTCTTCACACGTAGAGAGATGGCGTCCTTCGGGAAAAGGGTTTTATCCATTTAATGTAGTTTATTTGGATTAATTCAAAGACAGTTTCCAGATAATGTTCTCTCAAATATTTCATATATCCTTGCCCTGACTGGCGTTAAAACTTTATGGGATATGAAGGTGGATTTAGCCCATAAGTGATGTTCAAGGAATTAGTCTAGTACCAGGCTGGCTATAACGAGGCTCGTGAGCCGCATACGGCTCGCACGAGCCTGGAGTGCAGTTCCCATTGCCTGTCCGATATTATGTAAAACATTTTGCTGAATAATGTTAAAAAAAATAAGAGAGATTATTTTACATTTTTTAACTTGGAGATCATACAAAAACATTACACTACTGACAACAACAAAAACATTACACCACTGACAACAACAAAAACATTACACTTTCTAACAAAAACAAAGAAATTTTTTTTTTTTTAATTTTGAGGTATAATTACATATAAACATTTTGTTGCAAATATATATGGATAGCTCGTTCCGAAATGTCCTCCAGTATTGCTGCTTCGCACCCGTGTGTTACCGGGACCCGAAAGGGGAGCAAAGAATAGTAACACTGTACCCTACCAGGCATGTCGTAAAAAGCGAATAAGGAGGGTTGGGCATGGGGCTGGTTACACCATCCATAAAAGACTTTTTGCCACAAAAACTTCAACAAACATGGACAAGTCAAATAAAGAATATAAATCAACTCAGCCGCCCAAGACAGAAGAAGGTCCTCTGGAAAGGAGGCGCATGAGCAACCTAGAAAAAGCCGAGAGGAGTCTGGGGTGCCGACTAACCTTTTTTCGTCTAGGAAAATCTCAAGGATTGGCACCTGGAATAATCGCACTCTATGTGAACAAGGGAAAACTACACAGGTAGCAGCAGAAATGACAAATTACAGAATTGATATCCTGGGTCTCTGCGAGTCACGATGGAAAGGCATAGAGAGAGGAGATTGATTACAGGAGAACTGGTGTCCTCAGGACATGAGGAGGAAAGAGCCCACCACAGTGAAGGGATGGCTCTAATGCTGTCCAAGGAATCACAGAAGGCACTTATAGAATGGGAAGCAATGGGACCCCGAATTATAACAGCAAGGTTTAAATCAGCCAAAAAGAAAGTAAATATAAACATCATCCAGTGTTATGCACCAACAAACGATAAAGAAGAATTTGTGAAAGAAGACTTTTACACCAGACTACAAAGTGTCTTGGACAATAAGAAAAGAAAGGACATCACAATTTTGATCGGGGACCTAAATGCGAAAATAGGAACAGACAAAACTAGCTTTGAAGAAATCACGTGAAAGCATGGATTAGGCATGATGAACTATTAGCAAACTTCTGTGCTTCAAATCAACTAGCTGGAGGAGGAAGCATATTTCCACATAAAAGAATATATAAAGCAACATGGATATCACCAAACCACAGAACTGAGAATCAGATTGATCACGTATGCATATGTAGTGGATTTGATGGTACTGTATGGTTGTGATATTACCTAGTGTGATGCATGAGGTCAGCTGTGAAGGCTCCTGAGATAAATGTAGCTCTGAATTTACAGAAGGCCCTTCTTGCTACCACTTACGACCTCACACATATCTTTTTTACTAATGAATGTGGCTACGTTAAAATCCAGGGTACTGATATGTAATGTGTTGTGGTAGATTACATACACACACACACACAGATATTTGATGTCTAATAATATTAATAAAATTTATAATACACTGAACTAACTCAAGCTGTTTACATTTTTGATATTAAATTTTCTTTAAGTTTATTTGTTCTGAACCAAGGTTTTATTTTGGTCAGAACATATGAAAAATTTTGAAATTATGAATGAAATGCATGAATATATGTCATAATAAAATAGAAAATGTGTACATATGTATTTCAAATGACTGGTTAATAGTAATTATCTTAAGATAGTCACAGGAGAACTTATTTCTAGTTATGCTGTTGGGGTGATATCATCACTCCCTGTCTATGACTACCAAACATTGTCCATTCACTGATGGGAGTAATACAAGTTTTATTTCCCAAAATTTTTGTGGGTTCTAGTGATGGTAATATAGTTGGTGTGTTAGTTAGTAAATAAGTTGGTGAAGGTCCAGCAGGCCAGACGCTCACGTATCTTGACTGAGTAGTTCTGGTGCTGGAATCTGGTAGCCCCACCTCTCCGTGCTTGGGGGCAATATAAGGCTGCTCTGACAAAATACTAGACTTCACTGGTCCACCCTTGTATATATCATCACAGCATTTGACACCGCTTTGGTGTCAAACAGAAACTCACACTTCAGAATTATGAATAGAGAACACAGTTATATTCTAGCAAAACTCAGCTGAGCTGCTGGCTCTAGTATGGCGTCCCTCTAAATACACCACTGAATTATTTACTGTGTCTACTACTGGACAGCTTTTAGTTGAATGGCAAAAATGCGCGTCTGTGCGCCAATAATATGATTATCTTTGGCCAATCACCGACTTTCCCCCTTTCAAATTTCAAACCTCCTACCAAAAGTCAATTCAGTCATACCTCAGTCAAGTATGTATTATTGTCTGTTGGTCCGTCTGTCTCTACTTGCTTTTTCATAAAAAAACACGCTTGGTTCTACATGCCTTTCTACACGAATCGGTCTCGAGTTATTTTTAGCCACAATTTTCCACTATTTCCCCCCCTCTTTCATTCCAACTAGATTTTCGCACTTGAGTCTCAAGGCCGCAATTTTTGAAAATTAGTGACATTTTTTTAACAGTGCAGTCGCTCGTCTGTTATGAACAACACAGTCTTTTGTCAATATCTTCATTATTATCTATCCGTCTGTATAAATGAAAGCATATTATTTCTCTGCTCAAGATGGGCTATCAGACTAGCTAGGTTTTATATTCCTAACATTATTATTAAGAAAAAGTTACTTTTTCAAGGTTAGTTGTTTTTTTTTTTTTTAAATATGTTCGAGCATCTTCTGTAATGCGTTTGCCGCTGAATTCAAATAAAAGGACTAAGTATCGTAAAAGCGTCCAAGAAATGACTGTTGCGTATAATAGCTAAGGTCCCTTTTGTCCATTTCTTTACATTGTGTCAACTTGGGGACGTGAATTTTTTTCCTTTCCCCACCAATTGCGTCTTTTTAGCCTTGCTAGTTTCAAGCACGTGTTCAGTCATATTTTTTTCTTTTTGATCTCCGTTCCCTCCCGTCTCCAAGGGTAAACATTTTGTCTGTACGTCTAACAAGTTAGTTTCCATGGCGGGTAGTGAACCGCGGCATGGGCGATCATGTCTTCTAGTAGCTTACGCATTATTTTTATCCCTACATTTTATCTTTGGAGATATTTTAACGTTGTATCACGGTTAAATTTTTCACAGCATAAGTAAGAAGTTTAGGTCGTCATTGCATGATGTGAAAGTATGTAGAGGAGCAGATGTTGTATCAGACCACCATCTTCTGTTGGCTAAAACAAAATTAAAACTCAAGAAATTTTCAACAGCATATAGCTATAGACAACAGTATAATGTGGGATATCTAAGAAATCAGGAAATAAGAGAAAAATTTGCATTCACAGTATCCAACAAATACCAAGTACTCCAACAGCTGGAAGATGAAACAGATACGGAAGACCACTGGCAACAAGTAAAAAAAATATATGGAACGAGACATGTGAAGAAGTACTGAGAAAAAGAGAACATCAGCACAAAGCATGGATAACAACAGAAACCATTAGCAAGATAGAAGACAGGAAAAACAAGAAAGCAGATTTAAACAGAAGCAAAACCAGAAGCTCCAAAGCCAAGGCTCATGACGTGTACATAGAAGCAAACAAAGAAGTAAGAAGAAACATCAAAAGAGACAAGATGAAATATATTGATGATTTGGCAAGGGAAACAGAAGGAAGCTGCAGCCAAAGGAAATATGAGGGACCTGCACAACATCACAAAGAAGCTAACAGGGAAATATAAGCAAGCAAATGGCCTCATAAAAGATAAGAATGGAAAATTGCTTAGTAATATACAAGAACAAATGAAGAGATGGACAGAACATTTTGAGGACTTCTCAATAGACCAGCTGCAACTAATCCCCCAGACATCCAGCCAGCAAAAGAGGAGCTACAAATCAGCTGTGAACGACCAAGCAGAGAAGAAATAAAGAAAGCCATAAAGCTTCTGAAAGATGGAAAAGCAGCTGGTCCAGATTGCATTCCAACAGAGGCCATCAGAACAGATATTGATACCTCTACAGAGATATTATACAAACTACTTGGCAAAGTCTGGGAGAGAGAGGAAATACCAGCAAAATGGAAGGACGGTTATCTGGTCAAGTTGCCTAAGAAGGGAAATTTACAAGAGTGCACGAATTATAGAGGAATAATGTAACTATCAGTGCCAGGAAAAGTATTAAACAGAATCATCCTTGAGAGATTAAAAGAGTCCATAGACAAGCAACTGAAAGATGAACAAGCAGGTTTTCGACAAAATAGATCCTGTACAGACCAGATAGCCACATTGAGAATAATAGTTGAACAAAGTCTGGAACGGAATTCACCGCTATACATCGGATTCGTGGACTATGAAAAGGCATTGGACAAGAGAAATCAAGTCCAACACGAAAATAATAATCTTCAACTCAAATGTGAAGTCAGTCCTATTGTATGGCTCTGAGACATGGAGAACAACAAAAACAACAACCAAAAAGCTACATACTTTTATAAACGGGTGCTTGTGTAGAATAGAATGACTGAAATGGTATGACAAAGTCACAAATGTGGAATTGATGACAAGAACCAGACAAGTGCCAGTGGAACAAGAGTTGAGAAGAAGACGCTGGCGATGGATAGGACACATATTGAGGAAACCTGTTGATAGCATTACAAGGCAGTCTTTGTTCTGGAATCCACAGGGAAAGAGAGGCAGAGGTAGACCAAAAAACACATGGAGAAGAGAACTGGAAACAGGGGAAAATGATGAGGAAAACATGGAAAGAACTTGAGCGGATGGCACAGGACAGGAAGACTTGGCAGGTGTTTGTTGAAGGCCTATGCTCCTTGGGGAGCTAAAGTGTATTGATTGATTGCTGCTTCAAAATAGCGCCACGTTGGCCACCCATTGTCTATCACAGGGGTTCTCAACCTTTTTTTCATCATCCCCCCCCCTTTCTGAGCCTCATTTACCTGTATGTCCCCCCCCCTTCTGAGCCTCATTTACCTCTATGTCCCCACCCCCCAACACCCTTAGTTGTTGTTAGTTGGAAACAAATACATTGCCATCTTACTATGGCGCCCTAGAAAAGTGGCATGGGTCCTTGGGGGGCCATATGTCCCACGTTGATAACCACTGGTCTAGTATGTCTCATTGGTTCCACCAAACTTTCCTTTCCTTTCATGTTCTCATTTCTTTAATTGTCTTGTCCTGTTACAGAACCCCTGTCTGACTTGTTGTTTTAGACCTGGTCAGCTGGTAGCATTGTTACCTGTGTGGTTACCCGGGCTCTTACCCGAGACAAAAGAAAGAGTAGAGCTAATGCTCCCTCATGCATGTCGGAGGAGACGACTATTATCAGGTACTGCATTGAGGTGGCCACCTCTGTCGCGGATCGCCTACGCTGCTTTGCAATAGTGGTCCTTTAAGTTTCCAGTCTTCGTATTTAAAAATGCGGGTTTACTTTTAAGTTTTAAAGTTGCCCAAATACTTCGATCTGTTACTTATAATTTTGAAATTCTTTCTGGCTCTGGTGAATTGCTAGCTTGACGTGGCCATGCAGTATGATCTGTGACTCCGATTTCGCTAGATTATATTTCCAATTCTCAGTTAAAAATCGCAGATTGTATTTCCGACGAATTTTCGAATGAGAACCCTTGTGTATCCTATCTCTCAAATCGAGCCAATCGTAAGCTCTTAAAAACTATCTGGGTCGGGGTGTTTAATTTAATTTCCCCCGCGTATGTTTTAAAATATCAAATTTTAAAATTCCATCGCGTGACCTCTTTCTAATAAGTCGTAATACTTCCGCTTGCATCTTTATGCAAAACTCATAAACCCATCTGTGCACTCATTGCCTGTCTAGATGCTTTCTCACCTGGCGAAACGTAAACAAGTCTCGAAACGTAAACAAGTCTGGGAGTGGTCACAGCAAAAAAACAAGAATGAAAGTGTATAAAATATGCCAAATAAAAAGCGGGTGAAGGAGTGAGAGAGTGGCTCACAAGTACATGTACAAACGTTTTGTCACAACCTCATCACATAATAGATTGCTACAGAAACACCAGTTAGCGCACATGTGAAGGGCAGACGGATGCTTAGTACTGGCTATAAATTAATATTAGACAAACATAAAGGTATGTTTTCAGGCACTCGTAAGAAATAAAGAAGTAGAACACTTGGACAACAGAAAAACAACAGACGTGGGTTCATTTATGGGCTGAGTTGCCCACTGTATACTTCCGGTGTTGTCTTGTGTTTCGCACTGATGACTAGTCAGTAAAGCATCCTTTTTTTGGGGATGCCTAGCTGGCCGTGGGGTCAGTGTGATTCGCTTGTATAGCTAGGCGGAGTTGTCGTACGGAAGGTACAGGGTTCGAACCCTAGGTAAGCCACTCACGTCTGTTGTTTTTCTGTTGTCCAAGTGTTCTACTTCTTTATTTCTTACGAGTGCCTGAAAACATACCTTTATGTTTGTCTAATATTAATTTATTGTTTACAGGCCTCGGGTTTCCCTTCCTTATGTGTTATTAATGTTTATACAATACCAGAAACCTACCCTCTGTTCTATACTACTGTCTAGTAGTCAGTAAAGCATCCTTTTTTTGGGGATGCCTAGCTGGCCGTGGGGTCAGTGTGATTCGCTTGTATAGCTAGGCGGAGTTGTCGTATGGAAGGTACGGGGTTCGAACCCTAGGTAAGCCACTCACGTCTGTTGTTTTTCTGTTGTCCAAGTGTTCTACTTCTTTATTTCTTACGAGTGCCTGAAAACATACCTTTATGTTTGTCTAATATTAATTTATTGTTTACAGGCCTCGGGTTTCCCTTCCTTATGTGTTATTATTAATGTTTATACAATACCAGAAACCTACCCTCTGTTCTATACTACTGTCCTTAAGTCTTCTATCATTTACTGGACACAGTATCAAGGTCTTTGTCTTGTTTGGACTGACATATACTGCTGTATAGAGGAGCAACAGAAGTGATTGCGTCATTTATGGGCTGAGTTGCCCACTGTATACTTCCGGTGTTGTCTTGTGTTTCGCACTGATGACTAGTCAGTAAAGCATCCTTTTTTGGGGATGCCTAGCTGGCCGTGGGGTCAGTGTGATTCGCTTGTATAGCTAGGCGGAGTTGTCGTACGGAAGGTACGGGGTTCGAACCCTGGGTAAGCCACTCACGTCTGTTGTTTTTCTGTTGTCCAAGTGTTCTACTTCTTTATTTCTTACGAGTGCCTGAAAACATACCTTTATGTTTGTCTAATATTAATTTACTGTTTACAGGCCTCGGGTTTCCCTTCCTTATGTGTTATTAATGTTTATACAATACCAGAAACCTACCCTCTGTTCTATACTACTGTCCTTAAGTCTTCTATCATTTACTGGACACAGTATCAAGGTCTTTGTCTTGTTTGGACTGACATATACTGCTGTATAGAGGAACAACAGAAGTGATTGCGTCATTTATGGGCTGAGTTGCCCACTGTATACCTCCGGTGTTGTCTTGTGTTTCGCACTGATGACTAGTCAGTAAAGCATCCTTTTTTGGGGATGCCTAGCTGGCCGTGGGGTCAGTGTGATTCGCTTGTATAGCTAGGCGGAGTTGTCGTACGGAAGGTACGGGGTTCGAACCCTAGGTAAGCCACTCACGTCTGTTGTTTTTCTGTTGTCCAAGTGTTCTACTTCTTTATTTCTTACGAGTACCTGAAAACATACCTTTATGTTTGTCTAATATTAGTTTATTGTTTACAGGCCTCGGGTTTCCCTTCCTTATGTGTTATTAATGTTAGTACTGGCTCCATGTTCAATAAAACATGGAACGGGAAATATAGGCATAACTCGCTTTATTGCGCTTCGCAAATTTACTGACGATTAGCATTTTTTTTTAAGCAATAAAGTATTTAATTTTACAGTACATTGTTTTTTTTTTTTTTAGACCTAACGCTATTGCGCACTTAATAGACATAGTGTAAACATGATTTTAGGCTTTTATATGCACTGGGAAGCCACACAAAAAATGGGTGTGACCCGCTTTATTGCGATATTCGCTTTATTGCGGTGGTCTGGAACCGAACCTGCAATATCTCCGAGGTATGCCTGTAATAATGTTACCATGCTGTCACGTGATTTTATCTCCTGTGTATTTAGTGTACTAAATGTGTTTGGCTTTCAGAAGTTAACAATGCCATGGTCTGTGTTTTTAATGTCCACTCTCCGTCGCCCGTTATATTGTTATTGTCTCAGGCGTCCTATTTCAAGGTTTTGAAATACTTTTACATATTTTCCTACTGTTTGAGCTGAGAACTGAAGAAGGGCATGGACGCTAACAATTATCATGTCTTTTGTTAGGTTACAGCAGGGGTCGGTAACCAGTAGATCCCGATCTACCGGTAGATCTCAGGACATGATTAGGTAGATCTTTAGCGGGCTGCGGCGGGGGGGCATTTAAACTAGGGAAATTTTGGGCTAGACCTCTCCCGCCGGCATTTAAAACCATGGTACCTCCGAGATCAAAGTGGTTTTTTTGTTTTGTTTTTCGGAGTCCCAATGAAAACTTGCGAGCTGGCTACTAAAATATATTCGTGAACTGCATGAGATAGGAACTCCATCTTTTCTTTGTAAGGTTTATCATCCCCCCTTTCCCCGACCCGCTTAAAATTACACACACACACCCACACACACGCACGTACACATATATATAAAGTAGATCTTTAGAGGGCTCAGTGTTACTAAAATTACCACAAACTCCTTGGTTGCCGACCCCTGTGCTACAGACTGGGAACTACACCAAACAAAGAAATTGATTGAAGTGGCCTCTGACATAATAGCTTGATGATCCATGACAATCTGTATTTTGATGATGAGGCTCTTCTGTCCCGTAACTAATCAGATGCAAGACAACATGAGAATACACGGTGAGACGTCACAGAAGTTAGGTCTGAAAATGAAGCAGATGATAGCCACAATGTACTGTGAGAACCTCCACTCTCTTTACCATATGTCAACTCACACATATATCTTGAAAGAAACATATACAAAGCTGGATGAGCAGACAGTGACATCAAAATAAGAATACAAAAAAAGACAATGAAAAAAAAACTGTCATTGCATACGGAAATATAGGGGAAAGAACGAAGTCAAGCTCAACACACATACACAATAATAATAAGGAAATAAGAATCTTCAGCTGACATGTCAAAGCAAATATCCTACTGTTGATTGAAGGCCTATACTCCACTGGCAGCAGGTAGTTAATGATGATGATACATTAATTAAGATAACTGGAATATATGACGACAACAAGAAAGATAGAAGGAAGAAGAGATAGATGACGACAAAGAAAGATCATGTCATGGACAGAAGTCACAACAAAAAATTGATACACAGTACTGGGAGTCAGGAAGTTGCAGACAGACATGATCGTCGACGCCACCAGGCATGGTACTTAAAGAAGAATATGACATTAAAGGCAAGTAGTTAGCACAAACATATGTAAGTATTGACATCACACACACAATGTAATCATAGACCATGCCTTCTAGCTGCAGTCTTAAATGCAACAAAGAGAGTAGATACGCATATTCTGTAACACGCCGACGGTGTTCCCACACAAGACCCGCCCCGCATGATCATAACACTAATAGTTCCACGTCACTGGATCTCATGGACCGTATTATTTTTATTTATTAGTCCCGAAGCTATTTTTATCATGGGAATCTCTGCACGGACAGGTGGTGTTGAGAGTTTACGACTAGTTCCCGCGAGCAAACTAAATCGGGCAGATCAGCATAGTAGTGAAGATCGTCATCCTGATGTTGTTCCTTTGAATACTTCGGGAGTGTGCCTTTTTTTCCTTAACCAGCGGCACTTGGGCTTTCAGCCCTTCGGACCAATGACATGTCATTGCGAGGCTGGGGAGCCTGTGGACTTTCCTTCCAACCCGGTCAGGAGCTTCGCTCCTTCCCATCCACAGAGGGTTTATCTCAGGAGCCGTTCAAGTTATTCAGTAAAAATCCCGGTCGTTGACACTCCTTCAAATGCTGACGCCCGGGCTTGAACCTTGAACACCTGATTGCCAGCATAACGTTGTAACCATTACACCAGCGCGGCTCCCGGGAGTGTGCCTTAAAACATGTAATGTCTATCCGAGTCTGTTTTGTTCCATCTGTTTTCCCGAGGCAAAAACGAGTTTCTGAACCGGTCAAAGGGAGGATATAGAAAATTTGGTATTGAGATATCTCAAGTGCCAGTGGAACAAAGGATGAGAAGAACATGCTGGCAATGGATAGGACACACACTAAGGTAACCAGGAAAGGAATGAGGAAGGCATATAAAGACTTTAAGGCGATAGCTCAGTGGTGATGTTGTGGTGATGTTGTGGTGATGTTGTGGTGATGTTGAAGACGAGGATGATGAGAACGATGATGATTATTAAAGTATTCGAATTATTCACAAGATGGAGAACTGCTGAGGCCGAGATGCAAAGAATGAACCAGAGCTGGTGCTCTGCACTAAGCATGGCTGCCGACCGAACAAAGTGGAAGCAGTTTGTTGCTGCCCTCCAAGACGCCACTGACTGCTTTGACATTTGGCGGCTAAGGATCAACGAAGAAAAAGAAGAATATATTTGTAATCTGTAATAGCTCCTTCAGTCATAACTGACTATTGGAATGCGCCCATGAGGTGACAGCCTCAGCTGCTTATTTGAAACGGCGCGTACTCCACTGTGCTTTGAGCAAAAGCGATCTTAAACACACATTTAAAGAACACTCTGCCTTTCAAACTTTTCATAGTCCATTGGTCAGTGTAATAGAAACATTCGCACTAGTTTTTTGTTGTTGTTGTTGAGAAAATACGGAAACGGTGCGCAGTGCATTGTGCTTTGAGTGAAAGCTACCTAGAACACCCATCAGGATCATCCCACATAGAAGCCAGTAATCTATCTTATTGTGATTTCACAGATTTTTTTCACAAGTTGCCGGTCCAGAAATGACGGGAAAGTTTAATAATGTAGTTTTACAATAAAAGAGCCACCCAATATCCTGTCATGTATTTTCTTTAAACGTTTACATTCTGTAAACACTAAAGACAGATTACTGATTTTTTTTTAAATACCAAAAAATCATCATAGGCAGTAATTAAAATGGAGACGTTTTCATTCCTCGCATCAATGTATAGTTAAATGATACCAGCATTCCTGTTATCTTAAGACTTTGTCCTTTTTATGGGATTTTAGCTTTTGCCACGACAGCCGACAACGCACAATCATTTGATCAGTTAAGCGAATACCTACTAGAAGTAGCCTTCGCTTAGTGTCAAATTTACATAGCGCTCACGCATGGAAGGAACCCAGACAATCTTAAAGTACATATTCAGGACACAAACTATTAAGTCAAACATTTTACAGATAACCGAATATTTACCAAATAAACATTTTTGTGATTAAAGAGGTGTTCAGTAATTAGTCAAATTACATTCTATTTACCTATTCCAACTTGTCAGTCTTCTAAATTTGCTGCAGATGCTGACAGTTTCAAATTTTAGCTATAATTTTTTCTCCCATAATTGTTTTGACTTGCTCATATGTCCTAATTAAAATCTATCGTGGAATTAACAGGATCCACCATTTAAACAAGAACAGTCGAACCGTTTAGCGGAGGTATTACTCTACATGCTACATGCAGTTGTTGACTAGCTTTATTTTCACGTGTGTTTTTGATTTCTTTGTTTATTTTGTGCTAACACATCAAAGAAAAACCATAAGGAAGGGAAACCCGAGGCCTGTAAACAGTAAATTAATATGAGACAAACATAAAGGTATGTTATCAGGCACTCGTAGGAAATAAAGAAGTAGAACACTAGACTTGTCTAGTGTTCCACTTCTTTATTTCCTACGAGTACCTTTATGTTTGTCTCATATTAATTTAGGTAAAACCATGTCTGTTAGTACAATGCAGATAGAAACACTACTACAAGTGCGGTCAAAAGAGCACGAAAATCTAACATTTTAATGAATGTAGGCTGGTGGAACATATGCTAATGTGTGTAGCTCGTTCAAAATTACAACCGGCCACTGTTTCAACGATAATGACCAACGCTGAGAACATAAAAGAAGGGGCACAGACATCAAGACTACTCTAATGTAAGTTACACCAGACTATGGTAACCATGTATTTTGGGTGGATGATCTAAATGAACGACTGGGCACGCAGTCTACAATAAAAAGAGGCATTAATGCCATGCTGCATCCTTATTACCTAGTCCTACAAGAGAGGGAGAAAAAAAAATCAAAGCAGCTAACACTGAATTCTTTCTTTAAAGAAAACGACAGGCAGCTAGGACCTTTTTCGGGAAGAAAAAAAATTGAAATTTATTTCACTTTATTTATACTTTTTTTTCCCCAAAGTTAATAATATTGCATCTGTTTTGTATAATTAATACTTTTATTAATACACTTGTATGAATAAAAATTCATATTAAAACAATTAACTTTGAATTTTTTTTAAATATAAATATGTACAAATCAAGAACGTATCCCATTTAAATACATCATAAAAAGGATTCGTTTTACGACGATTTAGTTCCAGACTGAATTTCCAGAAACCTAACCCTGTCGTAAAATGAGAAATGACTGTACTCTGTGAGCAATCTAAAACGAATATCTTTGTTTCTGATGTAAACTTTTACCGATGAATATTTGCATTTTTTATAATCTACGATTTTACGTTATCTTGTTCTGGTGTTCACAGACGAGCACGTTAATTATGCATGCGTGAGCACGCATTGTGTGGAATATTCCCAAAGGGAAATTCGTTCCAGCATGTTAAAGGAAGTGAAGCGTGATCTCATATCAGTCTTGTTATCCGGATCCTGGTATCTGCGGAATAAGCAAGCTCGGTTGAGAAAGCTTGACCCCGCATAATTTACCAAAGTCAGGGGCAACAGCGACAGTAATACAGTTTGAAAGGCAGCATCGAGGGCTTTGAACACCGCGACATAAATCGCCCAACTTAATTAGTCATCGCAGAAAACGAAATATCCCTTGTTAAACTTCTATACTTTATCTCAACATCTTTGTTCAGCTGACATTTATCTCAACATCTCTGTTCAGCTGACACACATTTATCTCAACATCTCTGTTCAGCTGACAAACATTTATCTCAACATCTCTGTTCAGTTGACATTTATCTCAACATCTCTGTTCAGTTGACATTTATCTCAACATCTCTGTTCAGGTGACAAACATTTATCTCAACATCTCTTTTCAGTTGACATTTATCTCAGCATCTCTTTTCAGTTAACATTTATCTCAACATCTCTCTTCAACAGAGACACATTACCAACACAGCTAACAAAAACTGACCTCCAGTTCTGACATATTAACTAGATGCCATCGCAATGGGGAGGCTGAGGTTTTTCGGTCATATGAAAAGACATAATGGTCTGGAAAATGCGGTGATGGAGGGCATGGTCCCTGGGGAAAAAGGGGGGGGGTCGACCTGGACGACGGTGGACCCAGGACATCACGGAGAGTCTGGGCTTGTCTTTGGCTGATGCGGGTCGACTTGCCCAGAATCGTGATGCGTTCAAAGCAGCTGTAATGGAGACAACGTTCTGGAAAGAATACGTCACATGATGATGATCACCTAACACACGCAGCAGTGGCTCACTCTGTTCAGAACTAAACGTTCAGCTGACAAACTTAACATCCCTGTTCAGCTAACATTCATTCTACCAACACCGCTAAAAACGGACTCTCCCTGCTCGGCTAACAACTAATAGTGACAGTCCAGCTCTAACAGATCACCTAAACTTTCAGCTAATGAATGCAGTAGTGGTTCTCTCTGTACAATTACTAAATGCTCAGCGGATAAATACGGTACTGACTTTCTCTTGTCATTTAATAAATAACGAACAAGTAACCCGTCAAGACATGGGGAAATAATTATGTTGAGCTCTTTCTGACGCATGTCCTGATGAGGACATTAATTTGTAAATAATTGTCCGGCGGCTTCTGATGATCAGATTATCTCCTGTTGTATCGCACCTTACAGCATTTCTTATCATAGCGTAGTCATTTCATTCCTTTCCGTTCAATTTCAACCTGATTGGTTGTTTGTAGACAACCATATCACGACTTATGTGTCAATGCGCCACGAAAATAAATAATTGAAAGGCCTGCATGCTATTTTAATAGGTGTTAAATGTATCTTTCACGGTGCAGTGCTCATTTTTTTCTGTATTTTCCCGAAAAGGTGGCGGAATTTGTTCATTGCAGGACATTTGACTAAGGCAGTTGGTTATATGGGGATGACTGAGTTATGCTAACATAATTTTACCGTGCAGCTACGTACTCTGCTTCGTGCGTCTGAGAAACACTAACTCTTGGTGCACCTGCCAGACGCGTAATCTCTGTTCGGCTAACAAATACTGTGGTATGTTAACAGACACTGACTCTGTTCAGCTAACAAACACTTATTATGTCCCTGCAGCTAAGAAACATTGAATCTCTGCTGAGTTAACAAACATTGTCTTGCTGCGCTAATCTAATAAACATTGACTCTCTGTGTTCACGTAAGACAAACAACAGGGTCTAACCATACATATTGTAACTCGGAGTACACCTCTGAACAAACCACAGCTGGCGTGTACAACATGTACCATCATCTTTACTTTCGTGTAACATTCCTTTCCGAAATCTGCCACAACCCAGGGGCCTTCGTTTCTACTTTGTTTTGATGACTCGGGCAAGGAATGGTTGAAACCGTTTCGCTGTTACCTCAAATGTTTACAGCACCGTAACCAAGTTTAACATCTACGCTCCGCATCGGCCACGTGCTCATTCCCGGAAACTGGTGTCTGAATAGAATTAGCCAGGATGGTCTGAGTAGTTTATCAGACAAGTATACCCAAGTGTAACGTTCCCGTATCTACTCTGAGAGTTACTATGGACGGTTGCGCGCCGATTAACCAGTGCTTGTTGACACCTCCGTACACTGTCTTTCTTTCTTTATTTCTTTCTTTCTTTCTTTCTTTTCTTTATTTCTTTCATTCGTTCCCTCCTTCTTTCAGTGCTGACACGTTCATTAATACGCCCAGCCAGTATGTTCTACTGTGGTGTACAAGACACGAACGTTTACCATCTTCCTCAGTGACACCGTTGTAGTGGGTTTGATGGTATTGTATGATGGTGATATTACTAAATGTAATGTATGAGGCCAGCTGTGAAGGCTCCTGAGATAAAATGTAGTTGTGAATTGACAGAAGGCCTTTCTTGCTACCACTACGACCTCACACTTATTTTTTTTCTTTCTAATGAATGTATCTATGTAAAATGTCTAGGGTAATTATAGATACACCCACAGATATTTAAGCAGACTAATAATATTAACAAATGTTAAAATACACTGAACTAACTCACGTGTGTAAAATTTTTGATAGAATTATATTACATTTATTTGTTCTGGATCAAGTTTTATGTTGACCAGAACTTTTTTTTTTAAAAAAAGGATTTAAAAATTATGAAAGAAATGCATGTAATGTTACATAATAAATGCAAGAGTGTACATATATAAGTACTAGACTAGTTAGTTTTATTAAAATGTTCTAGTAGTCATCTACTTGGGAGGATAGTTAATGCTTGTGCTGTTGGGGTGGCCTCATCACACCTGTCTATATTGACTACACAGTGTCCAGTAAATTGCAGGAATTTTATGGGGTATTAGCAACTAAAAGGCGTTGGTGAACTTCCAGCAGACCAGAGGCTCACTCATCTTGCATATGTAGCTCTGGTGCTGAAATCTGGTGGTCCCACCTCTCCGTGCTGGCGGGCAATAATAGTGGTCTCTGTCACAACGTACTGCACAGATACACTCGAGTAAGATCACCAACTGAATGGACACCGCCTTGTTGACAGCTGAAACTCACAGCTCTGCAATCAAAGTATTGGCTGTGTGTCAAAATTCTATTCTCTACCCACGTCTGGACACAACACGGACACAACAACCACATCATACAGACAGGTCAGATCTCTCTGACCAAACAGCACATTTACCATGGTGGTTTTACATCAGATAGGTCCTCCCAGACTATAGATTCTGAAAAATATTTATTAGTTTCCTTCCCTAAAAGTGGATAGGTAATATGTTTCATTATTCTCAACACTTGATCTGTCTTTCCTAACCCTTGCTGGAGTTTATGTATATTGTTGGTCCCTAGACCCTGACTTGGGCGGGGGGTCTAGAGCAAATCCCTACTTGTTTGTAAGGCTAGATTTCGATATGGCAGTATCAAATCACTCGAACATTAAACAATATTCAAAATATACAAAGAAATAATTTCAATCTTACCAGATTATGAATAAAGAACACAGAAATGCTAGCAAAACTCAGCTGAGCTGCTGGCTATAGTATGGCGTCCCTGAACTTATTTCACTTTCTTTCATTTGGAAATCACCACACTTTAAAATACTGTGTCTATCATCGAACAACTATTGAGGAATGGCCCCACTTGCGCGTCTGAGCGCCGATAAAATGATTGTCTGTGGCCAATCACTGCCTAGGTTTATTTGAAATTCAAATTTCCTACCCTAAAGTCATTTCAGTCATGCTTCAGTCAAGTATGGATGTTTATCTGTTAGTCTGTCCGTCTCTACTTGTTTTTTTTTTTTCAAAATGTACTTGATTTTTGAACCAACCTTTCTCTCCCCTCCAAAATTTTGTCGTTAAAAGTTTATATTTAGACACAGCTCCCACCAATGTCCCTTCGCTTCCCTACTAAGTAGATTTGAACACCTGCGTCTCGAGGTCGTGTTTTTTTGTGCAAATAGCGACACTTTTTATTCCATACAGTCTGTCGTTGATGTGAACAACACTGTCTTTTGTCATTATCTTCAATATTATCTATCCGTCTGTAAAATTAAGAACATATTAGTTCACTGCTCAGAATGGGCCATCCGGCCAGCTAATTTTTATATTCCTAACATTAATATTACGAAAAAGTTACTTTTTAATTTTTGTAATATTCCAAACATCCGCGTTCTGCCGCTGAATTCAAATCAAAGGCTTGGTATCGCAAAAGCGACCAATAAATGACTGTGGCGTAACATATCCAAGGTCCCTTCTGTCGAGTTCCTTACTTTATGTCAACTTGGGAAACGTGACTTTTCTCCGTTTCCCCCCCCAATTGCGTCTCCTTAGCCTTTCTAGTCTCACGCAATCTTTCCAGTCATATTTTTTTCCTTTTTATCCGCCGTTCCCCTCCTGTCTAGCAAGTCAATTTTTATGGAGGGTGATGACCCGCGGTCTGGGCGATCATGTACTATCAGCAGCCTACGCATTATGTTTTTATCCTTACATGTTATCTTTGGAGGTATTTTACCGTTGTATCTCTGTCAATTTCACTACAACCGTGGTGGCCAGGGCCATTGAAGTGGATGGCCACAGATGTGGATTTCAACTGAGAGATGTCGTAGAGGTGTCTGCAGAATCAATCCCACAGTCTTGTGCGCGTTTGGCCGATGTAAGTAATATTGCAAAGTTTGCATATAATAGCATAAATGACATTGCGTGAATCGCATATGAAGCCATGGGTGATAGTGAACTTGGCCTTAGGGAACGGCACTGAACGTGTTTGGATAACATACTGACATGTCTTGCATCATGTTCGGTTACATGGCTGGGTCCCAAAATGGCCATCGTTGACGGTTTTCAAACGATTGTGAACTAGGAGGTCCCTCAAATTTGTATCCCGTCTATATGCCAGCAAGCGTGACTCACTAAACGCGTCCCTCGCCACTGGGTCAGCTTGGCGGAGAGGTATGTGGCAATACGGGATCCTTTTGAGAGCAGCGCTGTGAGAGTGATAGGTCAATATTAACTTGACTATCCGAGGAGGTTTTGTGGCGGGGGTTGAGGGCCTCCAGACGTGAGATAGGGAGAACACGCTCTAAGGCAGAGGTAAGAACATCCTCTGGATACTGTCTCCTGCGGAAGAAGTCCAACATATACTCATTAAGTACTATGTATCAGGAGATCATAATTCTGCCATCCATATCACAAAATATCTTCATCCGCAAAGTGAAAACGTACTGTATGTGATCGACGAGTATATCTCAATAATCCATTTCACATTCCATCACTTGTATCATTGTGGTGGATTTTGATGTTATGAGTTGTTGTTAGGTATTATTATTGTAATAAATGAGATTAGCTATGAAGGTCCCTGAATTTACCCAATAGTATTGTGAACTTTTCAGGGTACCTTTCCGCTACCACCCCTTTTATCTCATTCAAAATGTATTTATATTATTATATTAAATGACTTCGTGTAGTGTCTAGGGTTATGAAGGTAGAGTGTGATGTACAATAATCAACAAACATACAAACAAATAGTTTATTATTCACAACAGCACACAGTACTACCACAACAACATACAAACGACACTTTAATTTAAGACTGTGGTTGAAATTTGTGTAAATATAATTTTTACAATTTATTATCCTGATTCTAATTTATTTTGAACCAGGACTGACAATCAAAAGTGAAATCAAAAGAATCATTTACATCAGTCAAATAGCACAGTAGATCTTCTGTCCATACATAAAATTATTATTCTAATATACGTCTGTAGTTGCAATCTCCTACTTTAAGGTAATACTGGTAGTACCCCTAGGTTGTTGTTTAAAATCACACCCCTTTAGTTATGTTTGTTTTCGATTGTCTCTTGTGGGACTATTAAATATTTGTCCCCAGTTTTATTCACTGTCACTTTATAGTCTTTTTAAAGTTCTGTTAGTTGAGCTTCCAGGTGCCGAACATGAACTTAACTTGGCAGTAGAATACAGGTAGAACGTTTCCTCTGCTCGCTTGACGATCTGTTACCTGTTTGATAGGCAATGGCCACTAGCATGGGCTCGCAGTATACAGGCAGAGTCCTGAATCAATCAGTTTTCAAGCGTTTGGTACCACATTAACGTCAGTACCCAGGACCTCTGAAATGTGAAGGTTATGCATCCTTCTTAATACATAGCATACACTAATAGTTCACATTTAAGGACAGGTACATTACAAACAAACGAAAAGGGTCATAGCCTTATACAAACCTATGCCACCATTATCTTTTGATGTGACAATGTACACCAGTATTCCTTTCCCCTAATAGTTACAACGCCACTGCAATACTTACTTAGTCGTTCCCCTTCTACCGTGAGGTGTAGAGGTTTGGAAGAGAGAGCGCCAGACCATTCTATCAGCTGTCTTCTTCCTGGCCTGGTTCCATTCTAGTCCTCGGTCCTTCAAAGATTGTCTAATGTTGTCCTCCCAGCGAACTCTGGGTCGTCCTGGAGGTCTGGATCCCTGGCTCTTTGTTTCCCATGCTTGTCGTGGTAGCTGATCTTCTCCCATTCTGCAGACATGGCCAAACCATCTTAGTTGGGACTGTTCTATTTGGGTCTGCAGCGGATGGGATTTCAGGCCTTGACGTATCGTCTGGTTGCGGACCATGTCTCTTCTTGTTACTTCAACCACTTTCCTCAGATACCTCATTTCTGAGGTTTGGATCTGGCTTTTGTGGGTTGTAGTCATTGCCCACGACTCGCATCCATATGTCAAAACTGGGACATAGGTGGAGCGGTATACAGCCATCTTCGTTTTCTTACCAACCTCTTTCTTGCTGAGGAATCCACGATTTATGGCCTGAAAAAAGTCTCCCAGCCGCTGCTTTTCGAGTGGCCAACTCTTCTTTGATGCCTCCCTTTCGGTCTATAATAGCTCCGAGATATTTAAAGTGGTCGACCTGCTCCAGGACCTGTTCTCCCAACTTAATCTGATGTTTTCTTTCTTCTCGTGATATCACCATGGATTTTGTTTTTAGAGCTGCTTATGACCATCCCTTTAGCTCTTCCTTCCAGACTTGCAGGTTGGATTGGAGATGTGCCTCTGATTTAGCAATCAGGGCAACATCATCAGCAAATGCCAGCTCCGAAATATAGACCTGTCTCATCTTCCAGTACCCCACTGAATACTTTCTTGTTCTCTCCTTACATGCCTTGATGACATCGTCCATGAGGAGTATGAAAAGACAAGGTGACAGGATATCACCTTGTCTTACACCAGTGGTGGTCCGCCACTGCAATTCCAGCTATAATCTTTTCCATATAATAGGATAGGTGTTATGCTCCTTTATGACACTCATACATATTCTTGTAGTTTTACACCTCTCTGACAGTCTATCACATGGTGGATCAATCTTTAGGCTTTGCCTCATGGTCGCTATAGACCCACTCATGTACAGACATATATTATTATTTTACATTCAATTTTTATATAAAATACATGTTAATAAATGTCAATGTTACCACAAATTTTTCAATGAAATACACAGAGACGATGACTTACACAGTTTCGATCTTTTTTGTTGTCCAGGCTGCCTAGAAATTGTATTTTAAAGCACAGCCTGATCTCATCAATCACTGGTAGAATTTTTCAAGAAATGGCGTCCCCCCTAACGCTTGTTCTGACAATATCGACTCAGTTGGCCAATCACTCTTAATATTACAGTGTAAACAGTCTTTTCAAAAAATATCATTCAAACCTTTCCTACGTTACTAGGCTATTTTATGTTTATTCAAAGGTCAGCCAATAATATTTCGTCTGACTTCAAATTCCACCCAATTGGATTCACTGTACTATCTTAGCCTATCTGTCACCTACTTTTTTCCCAAAAAATATGCAATCCAATCTAAGCAGATATGACTTGACCCGACAGTATCTCTAATCTCTATGTATTGTTTTATCATTATTTGATTAGTTAAGGGACTATTTAGATAACTAACAACATATTCTTGGTCAGCAAGTCTTCAGGTACACGAATATACGATTTTTAAGGGGCTATGTGGTTTGGTTCAAAATTCTATCTTTTTCATCGTATTGGGGAAACCCCTATGGCAAGGCTTGCCCCTGTGCTGTTGTTGGCTTTTAGTTTGAAATCAATGCGAAACGAATTAGCATTTTCATCTATCCTTGCCCCTCCTCGTTCCACAATGCATTTTAGGCAAATATTTCTTAGAACTAGGAAAAGTGGGTGTTTATGTCAAGGACGAATTTGAAAAATTGGGTTTCGTTTTGTTCGGCTATTCGTTAGCAAATAATAATCTGAAGGCGTAGGCGACACCAACCGTTCTAGCAGAAATTGTTTTTAGTACTTTCTTATCTTTGCCTTTATGCCCTATACTGTTATATTCTAATTTATATATTGTATTTAGAATTTCACTACAATCATCTCTTCAAATAATAATAGATCTGCTTCCGCAGAGTGACACTATCTCATTTCTCCATAATCCTCATCATTAGAACCACCGTCCTAATGTTCTTTATATATAGAAATAAACTATTACTAATGTTTCTCTTATATCTGAAAATATATCTACGAAAACCTTCTCTCTTAAACATGTCACTAAACGTTAAATTTCTATTCTGCTAAAATCACACGACTGCTAACGCAGTGTGTGAGACCTTCTCGCAGGTACATCTTCGTTCTGAATGAATTGAAAACTCTCCTCTCAAGATATTCTTTCTAGTTTGCCCGTCAACTTTTCTCGTCAGGGTCAGTCACCTTTACTTTTGTCCTCCAAAAATACCAACCAAAATGATTCACTAATTTGATTCTACCCCTGACTCAGCTTCCTGGTAAAAAGTCTTCCCACCGGTTTCTCTATACAAAAACGTGCTTTTAAATCGTTCTTAAAGTCGTAAACAAATCATTTTGCAATCGTGAGGTTATAGTCCCGAAAAACTATACGTGGGAGAAGTTTAGTTCCTCGTTAATCGTTCCTTGTCTCATGCTACTTTGCTTTCTTCGGCAGTTTGTACTCTTTTGTTATCAGACTAACTTAATCCAGGACAATTCTGTGTTTTCAAATAAATCTGACAACTCTTCGTACATTTTGTCCACCTGCAAAAAGTCTGCAGTAATTGCCTCCTAGACCAGGACGTTGAATTGACCGAAGCCCGCTAGCTTACTATGCTAATGACCCTACGTGTGTGTCGATTCAGTTACAGTACAAACGGACAAAGCCTGCCCTTTCTCTTATGCTGGTCATTCACTCCATTCCTTGCTACACAAGCAACAAAGATGAAAAGAAATACACAACTCAGGAAGCACTGGGGACAAGTAAACAGGTAACAATACAGAACAAGAAAGAAACAAATATCAACGCAGAGACTCTAACAAACAACAAAAATGCCAAAGAGAAAATAAAAGAACAGAACAGCGAAACAATATCAAAGAAATTGCCTGGTTTGCGCTAAAAATGTCATAATTGCCAGATTGCTAAGATTTTGATACTGGCGAATGTAAGATTTTTTTTAAACCTCATACCAGGAAATTTCTCTCACGTTCTTCAGTGCTTTTCATTTCTTTTCATCTTTCTGCGTCGCTTATCTAATTGTGTTGTTGTTTTGTTCATCTATATGTTCCCAGCGGTGTTTGTAATGTTCTTTTGTAATTGTCTCTGAATCTATCTATATTTATGTTTGTCTAGTGTTTGTAACTAAATGACCGGGGTATACCCCGAAACGTTACGTGTTTTTGGCGCAGCGTTCTATTTTAAAACTGACCCCTGACGTATTTTTAATGTTTGTTTTTACTTGATGTCTGTATCAGATAGTCACATAGACAGGTCACTATGACATGAGTATGTCAGTATGACATTTGTAGCGGGAGGTTATTTAAATTTATTTATTATGTAAGAGTATGCCAGTAAAGAGTTCTGACCTTACAAGTAATACCACAGTCTTAGAAATAAGCACTGGTGTATTGTTATCATAACAATAGTCAGACTGTGAAAACCCTGGCCCAGTTGGTAAGAAGTAGTACCAGGATTTAAGGTGTCTCCTCCCTGTGACTATCTTATGATTGATTACTTATATGCTAGGGGATAAGTAAAATGTACATTCACTGAACCCACAAAATGGAAGAAGTGAATAAATCCTCAGGTACAGTTAAAATAGTTTAATAATTGCACTATTATTCTATTTCTACTAGTTGGAAAAAGAGTATACACATATATATAAAAATATTCACACAATTACTATTATTGTCTGTTTAGACTTCAAGATCTTAAATAAGAAAGTTACTGAAATCACTGTTATTAGTCCTTTGAATTTAAGGATAACTGTCATCAGTTGACTGAGTTTATGTATGGTTACTTATTGTTTTCAACTATTGGCTGTTTCACATGTATAGGTGGTCAGTGTCAAACAGGACACTTATCTTTCCAACTTGATACTGCTGAAACTGTCCTTTGCTGATATCAGACTTGGTAGGCCCAACAGTAGGGATGCCAATGACCAGTTGAAGTTCACTCTTTGGGGTCCTGCACTTTTGTGGGATTGCCTCGGATGAACTGCACCGGCTTCTGATACTGGACAGTCTGGTTTGAGTTATTTCATGGAACCTGCAACATATCAGCCTTGGCTAGTATCTGGCTAGACTTGTAGCTGACTAGCACAGATGTCAGACCAGTCAGTCATCAGATGTCACCGTTATACAATCATAGTAAGTAAGGACATCATTTCAGTGATATAGCATTAATATTAACATTTCAATTAAGTATAACTGACTAGCACATAAGTCAGACAAGTCAGTCATCAGGTGTCAGAGTTATACAGTCATAGCAAGTAACATCATTTCAATGATACAGAATTAATATTAACATATCAGTAATAAACATCATCTGGTTTAATCCGCTCCTATACATCCCTTCATATTCTATAACTTGATCCTTCCAAATCATATCAAGTACAAATTCAAATCTGATGCTATCTTAGCAACTACCCAAAATTAATACATAAAATAAATAGAGTGAGTGACCACGTGATCAGGTTGCTTTCTACTGAAACTGGCTGTAGAACACTCCAGTTTACCAGCTGTAAATGGGTACGAAGTTGTGCGCTCGAACTAGGGAAGGCAAAGGCAGCGAGGAAGGGGACTAGTCACCTAACCTCGTAAAAGCGGTATCTTCCATGCTGAAGCTTCTAACAATTTATTTCCCTAAGACAATCTCTGGTCATGGGACTGCCTTTATCTTCGTAAGCGATAATGCATTTAATATCGACGAGATACAGCATTAAATATAATAAATATTTTCTATTTGGCTGTGGGGCTAGTTTTGATACGTTTTTGTACAAGCAACCATCTTCCACTAAGCACATGAATAAATCATATTAAAATAATAATACGTTATATCAATGAATATTATACAGGCATATTTTGTGAATTCTAAATGAACCTGTAATACAAAATAAAAGAAATTATTATACAGGATAGCTATCGTAAATTCGCTTACCCTCAGACTCCAGACACTTAGACTGAAATTTTCTGGCGATCCGCTCACACTTCAGATGGATTTAGAGTCGTGGCGTTATCTGCCCTCAGTCTTGTCTCAACCTCTTGCGTTGGGTCTTCTCAGAGTTTTTACCGAAACGCTTTATATACGATAGCGCGAACGTATCGGAGAGCAGATACGTCACAGCCTAAGACTAGACCTGAAAAAATCCTTCCCGAACCGTGATTTCAGCCGATCTGTGCGTCGACTGAAATTTTGCCTTTCTCATTCTCAGCATATATAATATCCATATTGTTCCATCTTATCTAGTTTTATACAGCTGATAAAACTCTATCTTCCTATCCATGTAAATTCCCAAACTGTTATTTGTTGATTTTAATATTTAGAACAGAAGTGGGTTTACATGCTTTTAGCGTAACTGTGGGCAGCCGAAATACGCATATATCTCCGTAAATGAGAACTTCCTACCGTTCCATCTTATATGCAGTTATACACCATCCTTCCCTGTACTGAAATGTAAAATCCTTTTCATACGGATTCCCTTCGTTTTTATTTATCGTTGGCGATTTCCTCTGTCCGATACACATTTCGCTGATACGCCGCCATTTTGAAAGCGGTCACTCGATCGTAGATGGGTTTATAAATCTAACTGAACTCATTTGCAATGACTTGAAACCAATTTCGCGACAACATTGTCTACTTTGTATATCAGATACGAGACTATGACTGCCAAGTGAGTAAAGATGTATACTGCGAACTAGGTTATGGTTGTTCGTCCATCACGGGTGATGAAGACCACTCTGTTCATCCAATTATTTAAGATTATGTTAGGTTAGTCTATGGGTACGAAGGTGACTGAAGAGCCCGATGCGGGCCTGGAAAGATCTTGGACAGTGTGGGCAGGGAATGTTTGCTTCATGTGAAGGTTTTATTACACGGTCCTTTCTAGCTTGTCTCCGCTGTTCCGCTGCTGCTCTTCTGGATGATTCGCATGCTGCTGCACCTTTACGAAGAGATGTGCGCCAAGCAGTTTGGTCTTGCGCAGCAGCTTCCCATGTGTCTGGGTTTATGTCAAAGGTTTTCAATGACGTCTTTAACGTGTCTTTGAAGCGCTTCTTTTGGCCACCATGGGAGCGTTTACCCTTCTGCATCTCACCATAAAAGAGTATCTTTGGCAGTCGATGGTCTGGCATGCGGACTACATGACCTGCCCAGCGAATTTGTGACTGCATCAGAATAGTATCAATACTAGGGATACCAGCTCTGTCAAGAACGGCGGTATCCGGGATCTTGTCTTGCCATTTGATGTTCATTATCTTCCTGAGACAGACTGTATGGAAGTGGTTTAGCTTCTTTACGTGGCGCCTGTATACAGTCCATGTTTCACATGCATATAGCATCACTGGAAGCACCGCAGCTCTGTACACCTTCAGCTTTGTCTGTAGACTAATGCCACTTCGATGCCAAACGTTGGTGTATAGTCTGCCAAATGTGCTGCTGGCTTTGGAGATCCTGGTGTTCACCTCATCATCAATGACAATGTTCTGGGATAGTGTGCTACCAAGGTATGTGAATCTGTTCACAACATTCAGTTTCTCACCATTAACCTTGATGACTGGCTCAGTATAAACTGTGCCAGGAGCTGGTTGGTACATGATTTCTGTTTTCTTCGTGTTGATGGTAAGCCCAAAGTTGGCGCAGGCTTCGGAGAATCTATCCACACTATGCTGCAGATCAGCCTCTGAGCCAGCATTGAGGGCACAATCATCAGCAAACAGAAGATCTCTGATGGTGTGTGATTTGACCTTGGTTTTTTGCTTGAAGCCTCCTAAGGTTAAACAATTTTGCATCAATACGATAACTAATGTCGATTCCTGTGTCCCCGTCTCTAAAAGCATCAGTCAGCATAGCAGAAAACATGATACTGAACAGAGTCGGTGCAAGTACGCACCCTTGTTTAACTCCATTTGAGACGGGGAAAGGCTCTGATAGCTCACCGTTTTCCTGAACTCTAGCCTGCATTCCATCATGCAGTTGCTGCACTATTGTGATAAATTTCTTTGGGCAGCCGTATTTTGCCATGATCTTCCATAGACCCTCTCTACTGACCGTGTCGAACGCCTTTGTCAAGTCGATGAAAGCTGTGTACAGGTCACAGTGCTGTTCTTGGCATTTTTCTTGTAGCTGTCTTGCAGCGAACACCATATCTGTGGTTCCACGTTCTTTCCGGAATCCACACTGACTTTCAGGTAAAAGACCTTTGTCAAGATGAGCCGTAAGGCGATTCAAAAGGATTCTGGCGAATATCTTCCCAGCGATTGATAAAAGAACTAGGTAGCGTGGCATAGATAAACAGAGTTCAGAATTTCGCGCTTGGGGAAGGGTTATTGAGAAAATGATATATACAGTCCTTGCGGCTGTTCGGTTTCTGGAAAAATCTTCTGTCTCGACAAATGGTAAAGGTAGCTGACACTAGATGGATGTCAATTCTTGGCAAGATTGGGGGGTAAGGTTCGCTGAGAATTGTAATGTTGACGCATCGTTAGTGATGTTGCATTGAGAATTGAGATGGTGACTTATCTTTTAGTGCGGTTTCATTCATTGAGACTTGTGATGTTCACACATCTTTAATGCGGTTTCATTGTAAATCGTGAAGGTGATAAGTCAGCTTGACTCTCATAGTTGAAGTAAGAATTCGCACCCACTTCACCCCCCCCCCCCCTTCTCCCCCCCACCCCGCCCCCCCCTCTTTCCCCTTTTCCTCCAAAAAAAAAAATACCTTTATTGTACATCTCAGGATGACATCGTGCCAGTCAGCGCGTCACAGATAACAACTGATGTTCAGCAGATATGACTGTTGTCCTATCAAATCCTCATCTGCCCCGTCTCACTTCACGCTTGATTAAACAAAACTTTCCTCTCTTTATGTTTACTTTCAGTGGCCACAGAAATGAACACGTGCGCACAGGAAACGAGGGGAAATTGGATTGGGTGGAGACGGGAGTGAAATTAGGCCAGCCCGGAAATTGTTCTTAAGTGATAGGGAAAATTCAGCACACAGAAGCAAAGCCCCACTCAGAATTGTTCGAAAAATGAAAGATTAGACACAGTGCTCCTAAATTTATTTCAAACCATATTGTTCTCTCTGGTCGTAAACAAGTATTTAATCATGGTAATAATATACATGCCCTTAAATAAACTTTGTATTTCTAACGGACCCTTAAGAGCATTCTTCTCTCCCCCCCACCCCCCCCCTCCCCCCCCCCCCCCTCCCCCCCCCCTCCCGCCTCCCCCCCCCCCCCCCCCCCCCCCCCCCTTGTTTACAGATGCAACGTTTTTCAAGATTGCGACGGACTACATAAATAAGCATGTGTGTGTGTGTGTGTATTATGAAGGTATTTCTGCAGCAATATAGACAAAGTTGCAGGGACAGACAGTGATATCAAAATAAGAATACAAAAAGCAAGAGGAGCTTTCATTGCACTGAGAAATATATGGAGATCAAGAGAAATCAAGTCCGACACAACAATAGGAATCTTCAACTCAAATGTCAAGTCAGTCCTATTGTATGGCTCTGAAACATGGAGAACAAATTAAAAAAAACAAAAAAAAAAAAAAAACAAACAGCTACAGACTTCCTGCAATGGGTGCTTGCGTAGAATAGAAGGATAAAATGGTATGACAAAGTTACCATTGTGAAAATGATGACAAGAACCAGTGGAAGAAGAGTTGAGAAGAAGACCATGGCGATGGATAGGACACACACTGAGGAAACCTGTTGATAGCATTACAAGGCAGTCATTGTTCTTGAACTCCCAGGACAAGATGGGCAGAGGTAGACCAAGAAGCACACGGAGAAGAGAGCTAGAAACAGAGGTGAAAATGATGAGAACGTGGAAAGAATTTTAGATGATGGCACGTGACAGGAGGACTTGACATGTGTTTGTTGAAGACCTATTCTCCTTGGGGAGCGGAGGATTATGAATGAATGAATTTCTGCAGACAGTCAGATATTTAAATATCATCAAAGTAGCCCTTCAAGAAAATACGGCAAAGAACTATGGTGTGCGATTTCTGTCTCATGTCCTGAGAAAAAGCACACTTTTTCCTGTATTCAGTTTCTTAATCTTCCCACAGTTACTCTGGTACCCAATTCACGAGGCTGGGACGACCCCGGAGACGTTTGCCATCTAAAATCTTCCTTTCACTTTCCTTCAACCTTTCATCTTCCCCCGAGCCAGTCAGCTCGTCAACACACAGGCACTTGAAAACTGTAGTTAACAAAAACGAACGTATTACAAAACGTATCTTTTTATTGGTCTGTTTAGTGACATCGGTTGATTGCTGGAGGGAACATTAAGCAATACATTTATATATTTATTTTTTGTAGTATTTGCTGCGTTAATGTCGTTAGTTTCTTTGCATTGACACTTATTTTATGTTTAGCACATTCATTTGTTTAGTTACCGGTAATCATTAATTTATTTCTACGTGTTTTTTTGTATTTTTTGTCATTTGTTTATGTTTATGACTGGCTGACGAAGGTTTATCTCTAAGCGTCCCATGATACTAATGCATTCATTTGTAACACTGACCCCAATACCAGTTTTCTTTCTTTCTTTCGTTCTTTCGTTTAAAAAAATGTTGTTTGCGTCTGCAAGAACGAATGAAAGACGTGCCACTTTAAATGACAGAAAATATAACGTCTATACAAATAACTGCCATAAAGGTAACGACAGTATTTTAGTGCAGTACTTTATGACAGATCTGTAACCGGATACTTTAAGACGAAGAAAGGTAAAATAAAGAGATCCAGGTAGGTAGCGACACCAGATACTGCACGGCTAAGCATCGTGGTTTTCCAAAAGTCAACAACAGAAGATACCACAAGCGACAGAAAGTTATGAGGAAACACTTTCGCCGGCGCCAGTGGCGTCGCACTGGAAGAGGAAGGTGAAAACTTGCTGAAAGCGTTGATATACATAATGTATCTGGCCTAGCCGCCATTCCACGGCGCTGGAAAATCAAAGTGTGTATGAAGATGTGTGCAGGTTAAGACATATCTGGGCACAGCCATGGCTTTTTTTTTTTTTTTTTTTTCCTTGGGTATAATATTTTGCTGTGATACCCTGTTCAACCAAAACCCATTGAAGGGTTGCAAACGGTTATATTGGGGTATATAGTGTGTTATACAGCCATGGCAGAGACACTGCATCTGCTTTATACATTACGCTGGGGGCTCGGCAATCAGTCCATCCCCGTCCTAGCCGTAGATCATAGCGAGGGTAGATATCTAGGTGACGGAGGGGAGAACAAGAATTATTTCGGACTAGCGCCCCCCCTCTCCCCCATCGAGAAAAGGCACCGTTTCGGCGTTATCAGTGACCACCTTCTAGCTAGCTTACAACAATAATCTCTATTCCTGACCTGCGATCTTTTCAAGCAATTTTCAAGCAATGTCATCTTTGAAGTTAACATTCGATAAAATATTATTCATATTGAATGTTCCACCAATCTACTGACGTAATGACAAGAAGCAGAAAGTCCGACAGAAGTAAATGTTAAATATCATCATCATCATTTTCCTACGGAGAATGGAACCATCACCATCGCAGCTGGTCCTCTTGCAGGTAGCACGCATCAAGCAGTTACTCGCCTTTCCCGCGGGTAGTTTCTGTGGCGATATATTTGACATGATGAGGTTGCCAGCTTAATGCACAAACACATATTAGTCGCCTTGTGCGACATGCCTGAGGGCGTCGTAGCCATATCCTTTCTTTGTCTTTTTAGAGACCCCCGGCAACTGCACGGGGAAATAAATTAAATAACGGAATACTGCAAATTCCAAATTTTATAAAATATGACGTGACTTTACCAAACAAGAAAATTAGAGAGCTCAGCGTTTCTTAAGTAGATCCATTGTGGCCGTGTATGGTTATACGGCACTAGTAGTTATATAGATTTTATTTAGTCAGAGTTAATCCTTCATATGTTGTGGTGGTTCAAGTGATAACTGGCCTTCCGCCAGAGATGGTGATACTTGACCTTTTGTTAATTTATTTAAATCCAGGAATGTTCTTCCCTTTTGAGTTTTGGTGATAAGCAAAACAGTTTCAGCACAACAACGTATATCCGAAAGAAATTACTGTAAATTTCCACAAACAGCAAATGTAGAAAATTATATTAGAGTTTATTGATGTCATTAGACAAACACTGTAAATTTCACAAAATGATGGTTGTTTATCCAAAATGAAACATATATAATCCAACTGAATAATATACACACTTGTCTACTAAAAAAAAAAAACTTGTCTTAGTATCCTCAAAGACGAGGTTCCCCTAACGTTATGTGTAAAAATCCTCTAGTCTAAAATCATGGTATCCTTGGAATCATAAATCCTGAAATCTCTGCCTATCGCCCACAACTTTTCTATTTATACTATTTCTTCTTTTTTCCCGCCTTTTTCCACACGACCCGTCCTTATTTCACACGACACAATAATTAACATTTGCACTCCTCTCCTCAGCTTTTCGACATTTTTGCACACGACATTCTGTTATTTCGACTTTTTTTTCACATGTGTGATCTTTTCCAACTTAACAATACGATAAAAAAAACCAGATAACACAAACATTCATTTCCCACTTTCGCGCTTATAAAACCCATTCATTATTATCTGGGACTGACCTACGTTTGCCCTGTCAGAGCAGTAACGGCAACTGAACTTTGAACTGCGTTTTGTGTAAAAACGTCTTATTTGCTTTTAAGGTCTGTCAATCTTACATGTATCATCTTCTAGCACATATAAACGCTTAGCGTTAAAGAAGGAGGGACAAAGCTAGCGTGAAAGGCCAAGCGGTCACACCATGCAGCTCCTGGGTTGCCTACAACTGCATTACGCTAAGGGGCATATAATTCATGTTAGAAATACTTTGTGAGACAACTGGGGCTGCCCCGATAATCATGATTATTTCCCTTTCATCTCTCTGTGGAGCACAGGCCTTTACGACTATTGCTACATTAGGCGATCGTTAGAGGTGAGAAATGAGGTTGTGCACGTGGCTGGCAACCTCATCATATAAAACAAATCGCTACAGAAACCTACCAGGGCGCCTGAATGCTGCCTTGATGCAGGCTTCCTGAGGACCATTTGCACGGTTACAGCTGCATGCTCCGTTAGTAGCGAAGATGGGAAACGAAGAATAAATCCATTACTACTTAAGTCTTGAGGGTAATTTGCTTTGGGTGGACAATAACGAAAATATCAGTATCACCAGACAGTCTTGTATGCCCATGTACATCGTCACCAGAGATCTGTCAGAATCTGATACTTGCTTGTCAGGTGAGCTCCTATTTCTGGTAGGTTTTTCAACTCAGATGTAAGAGGCATTGGACTTTGGATGTCAGCTCTCATCGTCAGGTCTGTGAAATTAATACTACATGTGGCTCCTAATTTTCCGCCGTCATCCATGCCAGGGAGATGCTGATTCTACAGTCAATCGTAGATGAGACCAGAACTCCGCGGGGACGAGCCACACGTTTACATGATTTCCTGACTTTTCCGGTTGAGTGGCAGGTTGTCATACACGTGATCTAGGCGAGTCGCGATATCATCACGTGATGACAGCTTGAGAAGATCAAATTGTAAACACCTGCTGAGCTTCTTAATGCTGTTAGACACGATGATGTAACCACGCAAAACTGTTTCCCTAGTTCATTGTGTACGGTGGGGTGAGTAAGGGCTGAGAATATTGATAGAATTATGCATCATTAAGTTATACAATTTTTTTTTCTTCAGCAGAATGAAGGAACGAACGTTTGTATTTATATATAGCGAAGGAAATGGATAGTTTGGGTAACAGGGGGGGGGGGGGGGGGGGGGGGGGGGGGGCTCTGAAAAGTCTAAACAAGAATAAGACGACTGAACTCTCACGTAATTCGTACAGGGCATGACTTATATCAGGTTCTTCATGGGACTGCCAACATCATCATGTAAGATACATTGCCACAGAAAACAACGCGGTAAGACCATATGATTGCTGTTGCAGGCTTTCTACAAGGAGACAACCTGCAGTGGTAGTTCCACGCTTTGAAAATAGGGCGAAAGAAATTTATGATGACAACCACTTTCTGTAAACACATACACCATGACGTCCGAAAGTGTACGAAGAAGACTTAACTTAAACAGTAATACAGTAACCTACCAGACATTCGTCACTAAAGAGGGTTAGTCGTGCGGTCTACTACCCCAGTCTGTCTTTCTACACGAAGAAAACAAAAAGGAAAATAAGAAAAGTACAACAATTATGACGATAGAGACAAACAAAAGCACAACCAGAAAGATAGAGACAAACAAAAGCACAACCAGAAAGATAGAGACAAACAATAAGCACAACCAGAAAGATAGAGACAAACAATAAGCACAACCAGAAAGATAGAGACAAACAATAAGCACAACCAGAAAGATAGAGACAAACAATAAGCACAACCAGAAAGATAGAGACAAACAAAAACACAACCAGAAAGATAGAGACAAACAAAAAGCACAACCAGAAAGATAGAGACAAACAATAAGCACAACCAGAAAGATAGAGACAAACAATAAGCACAACCAAACCAGGAAAGGTAGAGTCAAACAATAAGCACAACCAGAAAGATAGAGACAAACAATAAGCACAACCAGAAAGATAGAGACAAACAAAAACACAACCAGAAAGATAGAGACAAACAATAAGCACAACCAGAAAGATAGAGACAAACAATAAGCACAACCAGAAAGATAGAGACAAACAAAAACACAACCAGAAAGATAGAGACAAACAAAAAGCACAACCAGAAAGATAGAGACAAACAAAAAGCACAACCAGAAAGATAGAGACAAACAATAAGCACAACCAGAAAGATAGAGACAAACAATAAGCACAACCAGAAAGATAGAGACAAACAAAAAGCACAACCAGAAAGATAGAGACAAACAATAAGCACAACCAGAAAGATAGAGACAAACAATAAGCACAACCAGAAAGATAGAGACAAACAAAAAGCACAACCAGAAAGATAGAGACAAACAAAAAGCACAACCAGAAAGATAGAGACAAACAAAAAGCACAACCAGAAAGATAGAGACTTTCATTAAACGAATGCTTGCGTAAATTAGAAGGATTGAAGTGGTATGACAAGATGTAGAGCTGATAGAAAGAACCAGAGACGCACCAGTACCAAGACCAAGACAAGTACCACCAGACTGTGGCACCGATAAAAAAACAAAACTGCTGAATATCTGCTTCAAAGATGCCCCAACATAGGAGGAACAGAGAAAACACATGTGGCCATCACCAGTACCATTCCTGGAAAAGCTCTATGGAGATAGAAATAACCTTAAGCTGACCACTACTTTCTTTAAACATATTCAAGTTGACGTCTGAGAGTGTATGATGAAGAAGAACAAGATACAAGGATACAACGCTGAGAAGGCTAGATGATAGCGTTACAAGGCAGTCATAATTCTGGAATCCGCAGAGTCAGGTACCGCTGATTACAGAAGAGTAGACTGTCGCGTGATGCGATCTGGATTTGAACCCAGTTTCTGTGCCGCGTTAGGCATGAACTCTGGCCACTCTTCCAATCAGACACACATCACACACTTACTGCCTAATAAAAACATTGATCAGTTTCCAGAATCTTAAACTCTGGATGATGAAGAAGATAATAAGGCCAGTGGACATCCGTCACCTGTGAAAGCATGTACATCAAGAGATCCTGATTTCGTGCCTATTGAAGAGTCTGCACAGCCACATAAAATTACCCAGAGTGAATTGAATGATCTAGTGAGAGATCTGGAATTACCAAAAATTAAAGCAGAGCTGTTGGGGTCCAGACTGCAGCAATGGAATCTTCTAGAAGAGAATGTGCATGTGTCTGCGTTTCGTGCTCGGCAAAAAGATCTGCTTCCACAAAATGACAGATAATCTCATTGCTTGCGTTGATATAGTGGGTCTGATGGCAGCAATACACATCAACTACAAAGACGACGATTGGAGGCTGTTCATTGATTCGTCCAAGTTGAGCTTAAAAGCTGTGCTGCTTCATAATGGTAACGTTTTACCATCTGTTCCACTCGGGTATGCAGTCCACATGAAAGAAACGTACAACAACATGAAACAACTGTTACACACCATCAACTATGACAAGTATAAGTGGCAGATATGAGGTGACCTGAACGCCATTGCCATCGCTACAGCAGGGTTACACAAAGTTTTGCTGTTTCCTCTGTCTGTGGGACAGCCGTGCCAGGGCTTCCCACTACAAGAAAAAGGATTGGCCCCAACGACAATCACTTGAACCGGGGAAAAAGAATGTACTTAACGAACCACTTGTAGAATCCCACAAGATCGTGCTCCCTCCTCTCCACATCAAACTTGGACTAATGAAGAATTTTGTAAAGGCCATGGATCGAAATGGGGCAGGATTTTTATACCTTCGTGATAAATTTCCAAGACTTAATGAGGCCAAAATCAAGGAAGGTGTATTTGTCGGTCCACAGATACGTCAGCTCTTCCGAGATCAGCGTTTTGATGATATCCTTACAGGTGATGAAATGTTAGCTTGGAATGCTTTCCAGCAAGTGGCCACAAACTTTCTAGGAAACAATAAGGCTGACAATTACCAGGAGCTTGTAGAAACCCTCTTGCAGCGCTACGAGAGACTAGGGTGCAACATGTCTTTGAAATTACACTTTTTACACTCTCATCTGGATTTCTTACCTGCTAACTTGCGGTGCTGTCAGTGACGAGCATGGGGAACGATTTCATCATTACATTACTACCCTCGAAAAAAGGTACCAAGGGAAATGGAATGCAGCAATGCTAGCAGACTATTGTTGGACCCTTGAGAGAGATGCTCCAGAAACTCATTACAAGCGACAGGCAAAAAGGCGTGTGAATCATTTCCGCGATGAGCATTATTATCATATGGTATGTATATGCAAATGTGTAAAACTTGTTTTATAGATATTTAAAAAACTAGAGCTAATCTGGTGTTTTAACTGCCATTTTCATATTCAGCAGCCCAAACAACATAAAAGGTAATTTGGTTTAATCTCAGATACACACAAAAAGTCAAAATTTGTTGTCCAGTGTAATCAGTTAAATAAAACCAACAATACAGTTTAAATTTTAAACATTTGGGAAGTCGTGTAAGCTATACTGAAGCTGGTAACAGTTGGTATGTACTTGAAGATTCTTCTTCTTCTTTCGTTCGCTTGAAATATATTGTCTATATCTGCCATGTTGTTTCTTGTATAAACTACAATGTCTTTTGTAGTTCATACAGAGGTCCGTATAGTTTTGCCCTACTTGAACATATTTTTAAACATCAGTTTACATAAGGCAGTACTTTACTTGTGACATTGGACAAAGTTATTTGTTCCTTTTCTCAGCTAACATACTGCAGCAGTAAAATGGCGCAGATATTTTGTTTTTATTTTTTATCGTTGGTTTGGTTTTAAGGACAATCTTCATTACACACGGACAACTACATCAGTGCTCCGATCTCCTCCCTTAGATCACACACGGAGGGTCTCAGCACAGTGCACGAACTCCGCAGCACCAGCGAGAATTCCAATGTGTGTATATCTTCTTCTTCTTCTTCCATCCTTAGCCACTGACCGACAAAGCAGTCCGTAGCCAATACGCCTATAGGCGTCTTAGGGCAACAAGAAACTAATTGTTGTTCCGTTACGCCTAATGGCGTTTATTGGTACAACAAAAAATTAATTGTTGTTTCCGTAATCAGTATGGCTGGCAAGCGGGTGATCAGCCCGCTGGTAATGTGTGTATATAGGAATCACTTACTTACTTAGTCGTTCCCCTTCTACCGTCAGGTATATAGGAATCACTTACTTACTTAGTCGTTCTCCTTCTACCGTCAGGTATATAGGAATCACTTACTTACTTAGTCGTTCTCCTTCTACCGTCAGGTATATAGGAATCACTTACTTACTTAGTCGTTCCCCTTCTACCGTCAGGTATATAGGAATCACTTACTTACTTAGTCGTTCCCCTTCTACCGTCAGGTATATAGGAATCACTTACTTACTTAGTCGTTCCCCTTCTACCGTCAGGTATATAGGAATCACTTACTTACTTAGTCGTTCCCCTTCTACCGTCAGGTATATAGGAATCACTTACTTACTTAGTCGTTCCCCTTCTACCGTCAGGTCGTCAGGTATATAGGAATCACTTACTTACTTAGTCGTTCCCCTTCTACCGTCAGGTATATAGGAATCACACATTCTATAAATATTTTTGTGGTGAGTATGTTTCTAATTTTCAAAAATTTTGCCACGGCAGCGGCCTTATGGCCTACTCTTTCCGATTTCCAACTGCCGTGGGATTTTAACGTGCACAACTTGCACACGGTACCTCCTTTTTTTCGCCCTTATTCGAGAAGGCTATGCATCCAGGGGGGAGTTTGACATAATTAGGACCACTGGTTCTGAAAAAAAATTACCATAAATTAAATTCACTCAACTGGGAATCGAACCCGGTACCTTTAGAATTCGAGGCGGACCTCTTAGTCATTCCGACCTATTTTATCGTTATTAGATCACAATGCATCCTTCCACAGCCCCCCCCCCCTTTTTTTTTTTCTACCCAGTATTTCCATTGCATTATCTTACCTAATTCTATTTATAATTTCCTTTCTTCTCTATCGCTCTCTTTTGGAGAAAAAAAAAGACATAAATTTCCACCCTAATTACTGATACCACCGCTAATAACCTTACCGTGTCTACGATAGAAGAGGCATTACCGATCCTTTAATAGTTTGATGCTCCAAACTAAAAACATCCGCTCTTCTTTAACGAGACATAATCTTCAGAATTACCGTCCTACAATGAAATCTGTTCTCCTAATAATGAAACCAGGACGGTCGGCAAAAAGCTGAAGTAAAGTGTCAGAAAATTAGTCGTATTATGATGCTTATTGTGTCCCCGGTACAAGCATATGTTTCAACACCATACACGCCAAGACAGACATTTCTGTTGCAGCCCGCTGTCTTAAGTGATTAGAGATCGTTGTCTCAAAATCCAGGTCATGTTCAACTTTCATCACCAGATTCTTCACTGAAACCCTTAACTATTTCCCTCAAAACTACGCTTGAAAGCGCGACCTTGGGAAATGTTAAAGCCGATGCTTACATCAGGGAATGAAGAGATAAATACGTGAGAATTGACTTCTGACAGATGCATTATTTTTCCTGGGGTGGGGGTGGGGGGAAGAGACTGTCAGTTCAGTTAGAAGCAAAGACCTGGCTTAAAATCTGGTGCTAATAATATTTTAGAAGATAAAGATAGTTTTATTGGAGATATTGCCGTAGGGGAATAGGGGAATGACGTTTTACACACTTCACTATACCAGATCTCAGCTTTATTAGGTTGACGGGCCGATTCTCATCCTCGATGCCTTTGCCTTCTCTAACACAGGAGCAGATTCATGTACCCAATGACAACTGCGTTGACTGACTTCAATCCTAATAAATTTGAATCCAGAAGTAAACTCCCTAATCACTCTGCCACTCGTTCCGAAGCAGATAGTGCCGTAGGTCAACTATACCAGATCTGAGAGTTATTAAGTAGAGTGACTTTTTCCTGTCCTCTCTGACTTTGCCTTCTAACTCAGGAGCAGATTCATGTACCCATTTACGTCTACTGATTTCAAACCTGACAACTTTGCCTCGGGAAGCAAGCGCTCAATCCACTCGACACCCAGTTATATAGAAACGTTACTACTAACTGCGGCGCACAATTTAAAACACATCAGACTAGAGGGTAACTGACGAACTGTTTGAGCTCACCGACATTAGCGAGCAAAGCCATCAAACGTGAGTTGGCAATTTAAGCTGGGTCTGTGCAGACTTTTTTCTTTTTCTTTTTAAGCTTTTGTTCTTGGAACGGCTGCTAAAATGATGTAGCCAGTCGTGCGGGGTTTTTAAATTGACAGCTTTGATAGTCGGCCAGGTGCACATCTCTGAACTGTACCTGTAAATCCGGAAGACTTCTTCGTTAAACGTTGAAGCCGAGAGATACGAGTAAGCAAGATGGCAGAATTTTATTAATACATTTTATCGAAGTAATTTTAAGAAATAAATTGCATAATTAGTTTAATTGTATTAGCAGTTCTTTATATATATATATATATGCAAGTATTTATAAATGTAATTAAAATTACATTATTTGTTTAAACAATGTGTGTAAATTATACGTAGTTTCTTCCATATATCATCTTTAAGCGTATCATAGTAATGTACTCAATTTTATTGCTATCTTTATTAATTTCTGTTACACTGTTCAATCAATAAGTACCCTCTAGGCCCCCCCCCCCCCCCAGGAGTATAGGCCCACAACAAACACGTGCAAAGTCTTTCTCTCACATGTCAAAGTCTTTCTCTCACATGTCAAGTCTTTCTCTCACATGTCAAGTCTTTCTCTCTCATGTCAAGTCTTTCTCTCACATGTCAAGTCTTTCTCTCACATGTCATCAGCTTAAGTTCTCCTGTCACATGTCATCAGCTTAAGTTCTCCTGTCACGTGTCATCAGCTTAAGTTCTGACAGCACTGTTTATTTTACCATTGCTCTTCTCTTATATTAATTTTATTTTGTTAGGCTTAATATTATTACCTATAATTTTATATAATGTGGCATTAGAATAATTTCATGACAATCAAGTCTTTCTCTTGACATCCTTTCTCCTCTCATGTCTGTCGTCACATGTCATCAGCTTAAGTTCTCCTGTCACGTGTCATCAGCTTAAGTTCTCCTGTCACGTGTCATCAGCTTAAGTTCTCCTGTCACGTGTCATCAGCTTAAGTTCTCCTGTCACGTGTCATCAGCAAGTTCTTGCCACGTCCTCCTCATCATTATCACTTCTGTCTCTAGTTCTCTTCTCCGTGTGTTTTTTTTTTCTTTTTTGTGGGTCAAACTTTGCTTCTCTTTTCCAGGGGTTTACAGAAAAAGGATTGCATTGTTAAGCTATCAACAGGTTTCCTCAGTGTGTATCCTATCCATCGCCAGCGCCTTCTTCTCATCTCTTGTTCCATTGGCACTTGTGTAGTTCTTGTCATCAGTTCCACATTGGTGACCTTGTAATTCCACTTAAGTCCTTTTAGTCTACGCAAGCAGCCATTTATGAAAGTCTGTACCTTTTTGGTTGTTGTTTTTACCCTATTGCTTTTTCTTAACTAAATTGTTATTGATTATGCACTTCAGAAATGTCTGAGGTTGTCCGTATCTAATAACACCGTAATTAACGAAGTATCTATATGGGGGGAAAAAAAACACAAGACCTCTAACAAGCTGAGAGCAATCAATATGGCAGTCCGCTAGCTTAACTTTGCCTAACGCTCCGGTCACTGACAGAGCGCTTTCCAGAAATACATTAAAGTTCACTTGTGTGCACTCAGGCAGACGAGAAGTGTATTTTTGTGCACAAGGCCGACATGTCTTCGCTTCAGCTTTTATGTCTGTGAGCAGAAACGAAAGAAAGGCGGGTTTCTATAAATAGTCAAGGAATGCCACGAATTTATGTAAGTTTTAATTAGTCAAAATCTGCAGTGTTCGTCAACTTTCTTATGTAATCGCTTCACTTTGTTCCCACTATGTCAGCAAAAATAGACGCGAAAATACGTTTAGCACAAAATTATCATCATGTAAATTGACATATAGTATGTGCTTACTGTTCTTTATATGTGACAGACTTGGCCAGCAGGCCGTGTGACACTGCTAAAATAAACTGAACTATACATTTTCCTGTTACGGCAAAATGTGGAAGATTCTTTATTTATACTATTATTTTATTCCCGGCATGGCGGCGGAAAAATAATTTAGTGCCAGCAAGAAACCCATGCCAGATTGGCTCAAGTTTGATGTGTAGAGGGCCTCAGAGGAATTATGGACGTTTGTTATTTAGGCCTGCTGGAGTGTGTTGTGTGTGTCTGTATGTCGTCAAGGGGTTGATGATGTTTTCTTAACGGATCTTGCGTGTAGTGAGAGATGGTGACGTGTAGTGAGAGAGATGGTGACATGTAGTGAGAGAGATGGTGACGTGTAGTGAGAGAGATGGTGACGTGTAGTGAGAGAGATGGTGACGTGTAGTGAGAGAGATGGTGACATGTAGTGAGAGAGACGATGGATATATATATATATATATATATATATATATATATATATATATATATATATATATATATATATATATATATATAGATTTCTCTCTTTTATTATCTCTGTATTTCATTTTTCCTGTATATTTTTCATCCATTCGTTTTGCGAATATTATTTTCATATAATTCGCAAACTTTACCTGGTTTCCTTTCTCTAAAACTGAGAATCGCACCTGGGTGGTATTGCGTACATGTCAGTCGCGCTGGTCGGATGATAGGCGTGAATTTACAGCATTCGCTAGACATTCGTCTGAGGGTCTCTGGCCTGGGGCGTGAAAATTCACCCGAGGGTCATGGAAAGTAGACAGAGAGTCTGCATTTCAGTAAACGCATGAGGTTTTTCGTCAGGAAAAACCCGGCTTAGCGTGAAAATCCACTCCGCACTGCAGACGGTGGTCTGAGATTTGCAACTCATGCAAGCCCTCGGCCACTGATGGCTGTTACGTCACGCGATAAGCGGACGAAGGTGTTATACGGACAAGGGAGATAATTTCGCTTGGCGAAATAAGTTTGGGCCCTTTGTCTGATTTTAAGATATTGGCCAAGTTTGAAACTTTAATTTCATTCTCGCTCATAGACTCACAGTAGATAGGTTGCTCGTAAACAGAATAGCTGTTAGCGAAGATCTCAGCTTGTTTCGGCAATTTGTCGAACTTCTAGACTTCCCGAAATATTTTCAGCATTTTTATTCTTAAGTTGTGCGACTACCTGTAATTCTGTGGTTGAGGTAATTAATATGATAGATATATAGATTTTGTGAGTGTTAAAGTGTTTAATCGCTTAATTCATTTTAATCTATTTCTTTAGCGCATAAGAGAAATAAAGTGGTAGGCTATTATATTCTCTAGGGAAGCATTCAGTGGAAAGCAGAATAAAATTAAAATCTCTAGCTTATAACGGCAAGAGTAGCTATTTATGAATTTAATTTAACCGCTAATACTCAGTCGAGTGTATTTTTCTAAACTAACGTATAAACTCTAGAATCGAGCCTCATGAATGGTGACGGAATACGCATGTGTTCCTAATTCATGAGGATTGCTGATTTTTAAATATAACTTACGTCACGGGAAGTTTAAATGATAAGCAAAGCTCTCTGCTTGCAAGTTTAAATGTAAGTTATAACCAGTACAGATTCTGTTTATTATATTATATGTGTTATTTTTCCTCCACACAGTGAAAGTTTTGGGGTGACCCTAACTTTACCAGCACCTAGTAGTAGTTTCCATACTTGTGAAGAAATAGACAGTCCTTATTTTGAACCACGTGGGTTTCTTAAGTACCACTGGTCTAACCGTGCATATGCAACCCGAGTTAGCCAGAAATACAATGTCCCAATAACGGGTTTTCAAAGACTGTAATGATAAATACTGGACCTTGGAGCCAGATCTTAATTTCTTCTAGAAAAACTCTACGTAATCTTTCTGCCTGGTGGCGCGAAATACTTCTAGTATTAACAAACATTTCCCGACTATATATATATATATATTTGTGGACAAATCTGTGGTGTGACTAAAGTGAATCCTATACTGAGGGAAGGCACCGACCTGACATTCATCATTTCTAGAAACCTACGCTATTGACACTGTGCTCTGCTAACTCCCGCGCCTGGAATAACTGTTAGGTGACTTAATCAGACATTTGAACAAATTTGCACACCCAAGTAGTCGTTCCCGGAGACTCCGAGTTAAATACGTCTTTTGGAACTGGGGACTTCTTGGCAGAAGACTGCATTTTTTTGAGTCTGTGTGAAAATCTAAAATCAGTGTGTTCCAAGAGGCAGCGAGCAAAGTCGTGAGTACCTGTATGAGAGACCATGGCGGAATGAATGAGTGTACGCTGGTTTGAGTGATATTTTCACTATTATATCTTTGACACCCTGTTGCTGTCCTATTTGTTTTTTTTCAATCTGCATAATTTGTTGCTAAGGCTAGAGTTCTTGTGTTTTTTGTCTTAGGTTAAATCAGATTTTTTTTTCAAACTCTGTGCATATAATTACGAGATAAAACAAAGAAAACTCTTAGACTCAAACCCTATGTATCTGTGACTCGGGCGCCATCATCTGTTCTCTTAACGGGGCCGGGCTAAACCTAGAGTTAACACTATAACGGGGCTATCATCCTTGCAACATTTCCTTGAATTTTTATGACTATGTGTATATGTATTTTCCTTGATGTACTTTCTTTGATGTTGTGAGCCGATTTTTTCCTGATATTAAAATCGCTCTTGAACTTAATAATCGTGTTTGGTCAGCTCGTTCTAGATAATATATATATCATTGTTATAGTTTTTCCCACGTCTGTGTGTTTACCTGTCGTCACGTGTATGTGCGTGCCTGTGAGTGATAGAAATATACGTAATCTGTATATTGGTGTAGTCTGTCTGACGCTGTAACAACTGTTGTAGAAGATAGGTGAGAGAGAGAAGAATTCTTTTCGCTTTCAGAGACAGCCACTATATCAAAATCTATCATCTCACGTGTGTGGAAATTCTATTACCTTTCACTAACTCTCACTGAGTCTATCACCTATTCAAACCTATTCAGAAGGGACCAAACCTAGTCTTAATTCTCCTATCGAAAATCTACGACACTAGCCTTCTCGGATAAGGGCGAATAAATAGGAGGTCCCGTGTGCAAGTTGCACACGTTAAAAATCCCACGGCAGTTGGAAATCGTAAAGAGTAGGCTGTAAGGCCGCTGCCATGGCAAAATTTAAAAAAATTAAAAACTTATCCACCACAAAAATATTTAAAGAATGCGTGATTCCTATATACACACACTGGGATTCTCGCCGGTGCTACGGAGTTTGTGCACTGTACTGAAATCCTCCTTGTGTGATCTAAGGGAGGAGATCGGAGTACTGATGTAGTTGTCCGTGTGCAATGAAGATAGTCCTTAAAAAAATAACGAGATTTAGTATGAGAGAAATAACGAGATTTAGTATGAGAGAAATAACGAGATTTAGTATGAGAGAAATAACAAGATTTAGTGTGAGAGAAATAACGAGATTTAGTATGAGAGAAATAACCAGATTTAGTATGAGAGAAATAACGAGATTTAGTATGAGAGAAATAACGAGATTTAGTATGAGAGAAATAACCAGATTTAGTATGAGAGAAATAACAAGATTTAGTGTGAGAGAAATAACGAGATTTAGTATGAGAGAAATAACCAGATTTAGTATGAGAGAAATAACGAGATTTAGTATGAGAGAAATAATGAGATTTAGTATGAGAGAAATAACGAGATTTAGTATGAGAGAAATAACGAGATTTAGTATGAGAGAAATAACGAGATTTAGTATGAGAGAAATAACGATATTTAGTGTGAGAGAAATAACCAGATTTGATGTGAGAGAAATAACAAGATTTAGTATGAGAGAAATAACGAGATTTAGTATGAGAGAGGGAGCCGCGCTAGCGTAGTGGTTACAACACCGCTCTGGCGACCGGGTGATTCAGGATCAAACCCGGGCGACGGCATTTGAGGATTTTTCGTCGACCGGGAATTGGACTGGATTAACTCGAGACCTAGCGAGGACATTTGAAGGAGTGTCGTCGACGAGGGATTGGCGGCTCCTGAGCCGACCCAGCTCTAATGGGTACCTCCGAAATCGGCGAGTATCTGCCTGAATGGCGAGGGACACCTGTCTCTGTACAAGAAAAGGGATACTCACGTAAAATCAATGTCAGGTTAGACATTAATAATAACCTGAGATTTCGCCTCGAGTATTAGCGGGCGTTCGAAAAAGAAAAAGAAAGAAAGTATGAGAGAAATAACGATATTTAGTATGAGAGAAATAACCAGATTTAGTTTGAGAGAAATAACGAGATTTAGTGTGAGAGAAATAACGAGATTTAGTGTGAGAGAAATAACGAGATTTAGTATGAGAGAAATAACGATATTTAGTGTGAGAGAAATAATGAGAGAAATAACGAGATTTAGTATGATTTAGTATGAGAGAAATAACGAGATTTATTATGAGAGAAATAACGAGATTTAGTGTGAGAGAAATAACCAGATTTAGTATGAGAGAAATAACGAGATTTAGTGTGAGAGAAATAACGAGATTTAGTGTGAGAGAAATAACGAGATGTGGCGCGAGAGAGAGGATGCGAATATTAAAAGAAGAGATCAAAAATGAAAGTAGAAGGAGAGCAATAAGTTGTTTTAGAACAGTGTGTGTGTGTGATCGTGCGTGCGTGTGTGTGTGTGTGTGGACCCACTTGATTGTCCGATGAAAGCTACGGACACCTTTCGTTGTATAATGAAGGTAGCCTTCAACCCCTTTGGTTGTCTAACGAAGTCTACGGACCCCTTTGGTTGTCTAACGAAGTCTACGGACCTCTTTGGTTGTCTAACGAAGTCTACGGACCTCTTTGGTTGTCTAACGAAGTCTACGGACCTCTTTGGTTGTCTAACGAAGTCTACGGACCCCTTTGGTTGTCTAATGAAGGCTACGGACCCCTTCTTGGAAAAAAATTTACATTAAAGCATTTAAAAATAACTAATTTTAAATGTTAGGTTATGTGCACGGACTCCCTAGAATACATCCTAGACCGCCAAGAGATCTGGGAACAACGGGTTAAGAAACCCTATTCTTACAAGATCTATATTATTTGCTGCCAATTCTTGAACAAATATCAATGTTAGACTTCAACAGCAGCTCTAGGTTTAAGATTTGCCCCCGCCCCCCATCCATTTTACTCCCATTTACCGCCAACGCCTATGTCGTGAAGCGTAGCAAGTTGTGTCCATTATTTGTTTCTGTTCCACTGCAAGGTTTAGCCAGGTATGCTGTCATGTTGCGTTTCTTAAAAATGTCTGCCGCCACCTACATCCGTCATTTCTCCGTGGGTTTAAGATAATAATGTATGCCTCCTATTGTTGATAGTACCCTGTTGCTTGTCAGTCACCAAGCAGATGGTTTCCCAGGACTGGTGTTTCCCAGCAGAAAGAAAAGACTCAACGAGATGTAAATGCTGGCTTTAGTCGGCTTAGATTCGGTATAAAATCAGATCGTATTTACATCTTCTGTAAAGATTACGTTCCTACGCACAGTCAATCTATTCTCATCTGATTCTGTACCCATCGTGCACCAGCTTCTCTACCATATTGTCTGCATTCTCATTGTCGTAAATTTATTTGAGATAGGTCTTAGAAATAGTGGTCCCGTTAGAGTGAAGAATGATGGTGAAAGCTCTATGATAGAAAGGGGTAAGAAATAGATAGTTTATTCACAAGGGTGCTGAAAAGAGTAAGGACAGTCTCTGAGATCGGGTAATTTCTCCGATCTGCCTATCTTACGACAATTTTTGTTTATCTGTAGACTCCTAAACCTCTCCTGGCTAACCAATTTTTGCCAGTTACTCAACACTCATGTACACATACCAATTTGGTGCTTCAAACACACATACGTGAATACAACCTACATATAACATATATGGGGTAATGGGTCGGCCAACACAGTAATATCAGTTTTATGGTGTTTATTATCATTAAACCAAAATCACAACATTTAGCATGGTACAGTCAAAAATCCAAAGTCCAAAGACAAGTAACCCAATAGAAAGAGATAATTTAACCCAAAAAGATAGATTAATTTATTCTGATAGGGGGTTTTACAATATTTGGTATGGGGTGTAGGAACAGAGTCCTGTTATTCTCCAAGTTATCCCTTGACTAAGCAGATTCTTCTTCTTCTTCTTCTTCGTTCGCCCTGAAAAGGACGGTGGTTGCGTTGTGTCTGTTTACAACGTAGCTGTGATATCTGCACCTTTCGGTCGACACATCCGACTTCTGCACGGCATTTTTTAGGACCGGGTTTGCCTTCCCATTTCGATCCACACTCGCTCAGCCAGCCTGCACAGCTACAGACTGTTTCCAGGACCACCACGTGGAGGTGGAGTGCGGTCTTGACCAGCTCTGGTTCGCTAGTCCTGACGCAGGCAGTCAAGCTATGAGTCGCTGACTGCGGTCTCTATTGCTGCGTCTTGAGGTCCCGACTAAGCAGATTAAGGGAGGGGAAATAAGCAAAGGTAAGTGTTACCAACAGATTACTGGTGACAATATATATATATATATATATATATATATATATATATATATATATATATATATATATATATATATATATATATATATATATATATATATATATATATATATATATATGAAGATATTTATTTGTTTGTATACTTGTTATGTTTGGAAATATTTGGTAATAATATTTTGAGTCTGAGATTAGAACCCTAGTCAAAGGGCGAATACTCATGTTTTGCTTCGAGTGAAAGTAAATATATAGTCGCCCCACTTGAATATAGTTGAAAGGTTAACATTAGCGCATGCCCAATGAGACGATGATTCGTCGTTGGCGCTTCCGTGATGACGGACGGATCTTGAAGGCTGTCGGACAAATGAGACTCCGAAGTTTTTCATCATTGTGATTGATTCTGGGGAAGAGAGGAGTTTTCTCTCAGTATTCTATGATGGTCGATACTTCTCCCAGAATATATATGTTAGTGTGCTAGTTACTAGTATTTCATGAACTTAAGGTAAAGAAGGAACATTTTTCTAAAACTTTACCTAGGCCTAACGACGCCATAGATGTCATATCATATATATATATATATATTTGATGGATGGTATGTAGACGATTCCTGTACTAGCAGCACTGTGAGTGGACATATGTAACATTCCTTATGGGTAAGGAAAACCCGAAGACATTAGATGAGCAAATGAACGGAACTTTCATTTATAATGAGGATATCTTTTGGATGAACGTCGCTCACTTGGACCGGCGCCATTTTGAATCCCACTGTTGGTCTGTTTGAATTGTCAATCGGAGAACGGAGATATCTTATTACCTGATGGCGACACCAGGACCTACATTGTATCGAAGTCTACTCGTTGTTATTTGAGATTGTCAACCTTAAAAGAAAGACCCTGTTGAAGCTAAAGCCTAAAAGACTTAGCCTGAAAGACGTAGTCAGCAGAGGGTCTGTAAGGGAGCATTGTGATGACCATTATTATTGTTAACTCAAACTGATGCGACTAGTCAGTGGAGGTATGAGACGATAGACTATCATAAATATATATTTGTTCCTATCGTCCGATTATATTTACATGCTAAGAGATTGCCAAATTGCTGTTGCCACCCATTTGTCAAGTATCCTATGATGTATTGTGTCAACCTGTTCCAATGACTGTCAACCGTGCTGTCAGAGTGTGTATCATTAAATTGTCTAAAACGTCCACAGTAGTTCCAGTTATCATTGACTTCCAGCCGTGAGGGTATGAGTGCATTATTACCAACTTGTCAACTCTACAGAACCATTTATGCATTCGCGTATTGACACTCATACTAACACTCATTGTCAACAATACATTCTTGTCGGGGCCTCATTACGTTCCGGGACAAGGTGACCTATATGACCAACACTGTGCCGGGTTTGAGTTGACCACGTACTCTCATCAAGCAGACGAGTACATACAAACATTCATTCCATCGAGCAATATCACGAAACGCAGTCTTTATCAGTAAGCAATCCCACTTACAGAGAACAATGCAAGGAATACAGTATAAGGATATTTACCAAGTAAAGAGAATTATAAGTTTAGCTAATATCTCTCATTCATTCATGCACGCTAGCGATGGCCATCACACATTTTCTCACACTTACCGCTCAGTGAATCTGGCACTCTATAGAATAACACAAACAGCAATTAAATTACTCAATAAACTGTCTGAGTCTTTTCCTTCCTTTTCCAGCCCCAGACTAGCGGGTTTGGCGTTTAGCAAATTTTCCCGTAATCGCTGGAAGGTGAGGCATTAGTGTTCCTTTTTGATTATCTAAAAGTTTCTATGGGATATCACTGGCACAGGTAAAGTTATGAGAAGGTAGTGGTCTTCTGGAGTTTCACCGCTGGTGGTGTAAAACTTCTATAGCGTGATGACAAAGACTGAACAGTGAGGTATGTCTTTCTTCGGGGATTTTTAAATCCAGTGAGAAACACGTGACTGTCAGTGTACATAGATGATAGATTCTTTCCCACACAGACCAGTAAAAATAAAATATATCGCTCTGGCAATTGTTCTTCTCCAGTTAATCTTTACAGACTATATTGATTTATGATTTAAATGTTCTTGGGTTTGCTTTCTCTCATGTAAATTTAGACAGCGAGACCGCACAGGCCGCCACAAGATTATATTTAAATGTTCAAAAATTCTGGATGTTGAAGAACTGAGTCTGGAGGACTCTATAATTGCTGGGACGCAAAGGTGTATGATCATTCTATGTGAAAAAATAGAAAAACATGAAATCATAATCTGACGCGCGATAATTTTACAGTTAAGACTATTTTATACACTCGCGTATTCAATTATATATATATTTAAGAAAAACTCTCCGCGAGTCTAATGGTTAAAAACCACACACACACACACACACACACACACATACATATATATATATATATATATATATATATATATATATATATATATATATATATATATATATATATATATATATATATATATATACAGAACTTAACTGTATTAATTGGTTATAAATCCCTTAACGGCTTCCAAATTAAATTTAAGCATCTATTATATTGGGAAATAACGTATAGATATCATTTAATTCACTACTGGAAACTTTTGAGATGGGTTTATTTAATAGGTTTAAATTAACACAAAATCCAGTGAAATAAAAATGAAAGAACTAGACCACTGATCACTTGAAACTAATATATTTTACCGTTGCACAGAATGAATTTACTCCAATATAGCCGAAAATCCAGAGGAAATCTAACAGGATTCTACTATAAGCTAGTGCTTCTTTAAATCTCTGGCAAACGAATGATAAACTGCATTCTTCGGTGTTCTCAATATATATTAAATGAAATGAGAGGTAATATCTAGATGTTAAGTTTAACGCCTTATTTGAAATCAGGGAACTTTCTGATTCCTGCGCCGCCAGTCCCCGCTCTATTACCTAACTATCTGACCGCTCGTCTTTCCCGTTCGTCTCGTTCTACGAGCGGTTTCAGCGCTCTTCTCTGATTCGCACTGAGATGCTAGACGAAGGCGTGAAACTGCTTCGGCGTGAAACTGCTTCGTCCGTTTTGGGGACCAACACTGCCTTTGATCGTTAACCGCTTTCCTCGTTGGACTCTACCAGTGATGTTAAGTTTATTTTATGTTAATTCTCCCTGATATTCTGTCGACATTTATATTTTTATTTGTCTGTCTAATAATTTGTGTTGTTTTTATCACCATTATCAACAGCATACATTGTAACATCGAGTGGAGTAGATCATTTCTCTTCACAACCTCTGACCTCTGATATTGCCTATGTATATCTTTGTTGACTTCCTCTGTTGCCACGATGTTGTACCACCACCAGTTTACTAATATGTATGATGTTCTATGTTTTGCTTTGATATATGTCTTCTCTGTTCGTCCCTGTATGTTTATGCTCGGCAGTAGTGAACACCGAATGGTCGTTAGATAAGTAAGACGAATCCTTGATTAATTTCATGGTGTAGCGAAATGGTTTTGTTTTGAGGGGAGAAAGTGTAAGTATGACAGACTTGATGGAAGAATAAAAGATAATCTCTAGAGGAAACTCTTCCAGACTGCAGGTTGAATGCACAGTCTCTCCTCGGGAATTAGTCCACTCAAAAAACCTTTCTGAGAGAATTCTGGTGAAACTAAACAGGATATTTTCTAGGCGATAAATTCTTTATCCGATATCCTACAAAGGACTATGTATAGTACATATAGATGGATAAGAGATTTGGTGCCCAGCCACATTAAAAATATCCTGACCCAATAGTGTTATTTAATTTTGGCTCTGCCCCCAGGGTGTAGATTTATGTTCCTAAAACTATACAACCCAATTAAATATTACAAAGAAAATAACAACAGACTCGGTTATGTAAAGTTTACAAAATGAAAATAGAATCTCACAATATATTCAAATATACAACTATATGATATGTTCCCTAATCTATGAATGGTTCTGAACCATGTTAGAATTAATTTGTCATCACTGGACAAAGGGAATATTCTTTAGTGGTTCTGCTGGCATGTTCAGATACTCATCTCAGATGCTGAATTTATGTAGTCTTGTTGCCAAGGTTCAATATGTCAAAGCACTCCAGGTCCAGCAAGGTCTTTTTAGGGTTTCGGAGGATGGCAAGTTGCTTTCTCCGTCTTGACTCAGAGCGCATCACCAGCTGGGATGGATTAAGTCTGCCCTTGAGAACACTGCTTATGGTTTAGTCTTCTGGTATGACAACCTGGTAGGACTGGATTGACAAACAATTTGAGCTCCATTAGTAATTTTGCCAGAGAAGTCATTTCCCATATTTGCTGGACGCTAATCGTCCATCAGAAATCTAACAAACATTCATAGCTAACATCAATAACAAATTGCTATTTATTATCTAGGAAATACTATAGCATAACTGATGTTATAAGCAAACAGGTGGATCTCAACCTATATCTGGCTTCCAGCTTGTTTACCGCAGTGATTTCCAGCATATGGGCTGTTAGCTTCACCAACTGTGAAGTTTGGGGCAGTGGTCATCAAAAGTTGGAGAACCACTGGTCTACCTTGTGCCCATAGAGCAATTAAAATCAATTTGGGGTCACTGTCCACAATGGTTTGAGAACCACTGGGTAAGAGTTTTCTATTCTGCTGTAACATGTTGGGGTGTCATTGCTGCCAAGGTTTGAGAACCACTGAATTACAAGTCAGTCAACATATTCATTTATAAATTTTGCTACAGTGCTGTTGCCCATTATTACATAGTTCTAAGTTTATGTGATAGGCATTCATATACCTTGATAATACCATCATAACATAGGATACATGCACATTAACACATAAAAATATAATAAGGATATTTGCAGAAATCAGTTCAGGATTAAAATATGACAAGAATAATCATGGCTGAAATCATACAGTAGAATTTAGTAGAAATCATTCAGTATAAAACAGGACAAGGGTAGTTCATACATGAAACTTTCAGTATACATAATGTTGTTGTCTCCTGTACAAAATCAAGGATATTAATTTCTGTCACAGTGAAAATCAAAAGATACTGACATGATATGTTGCAGATAAACATATGATTATTTCATGTTATTCATATAACAATATTAGATCACTTACTCGCTGCGCTCACAACCACCGCTGTTTAAAATGACCGGGCCCCTCTGCTTTTCTTGGGATCAACCATGTTGTCCCTGTCAGTCTGCCGGCTGGCGAGAGAGAATATGCCTTCGCTTTGAGAATTGCGCCAAAATCCTCCAGGTTTCCGTTTGGTTGCTGAGGTCAAAGGTCAAAAGACAATATACGGCTGCCTATCCCGTTGGCTAAACTGTAATTATTCAGGGCGCGGTTTAAAGTTCACAGCTTTAAAAGGTCAGTGGTTTTGCCAGTCAAACGTAGAACAAAGGAATTTATTTTCCACAGCAAATGGGAGATCTCCTGATGTGTATTGACGAGAGGTAGATATTCTAGAGAATTTACAGAAAAGGAATGTTTAGGTATGAGAAAAGATTGACAGAGAGAAAAGAAGGCGAATACACTTCGTGACATAGGCCCCCTTTTAAAAGTTATGCCTACGGCTAACTTAAGTTGAGCCGACTATTCTCTTCTGTCTGCTAATACCTTCCTGTTTCATATCTCTCGTTATTCAATCCCATTGTTTCCTCTTTTCCCTCTGTCGAACGGTATGCCTGTAATCAACACATCTCTATCCGTTTCCTCATTGTCAAGGAGTTGAGGGATGTTAAGCAATCCTGCTCGTATGATCTTCCCTCTCTTATGTTCCTCCTTGTGGACCCTACATTGTAGCTTGCCTCCTGGCAAAGAGCTTGCATTAAAGCCTACACTCTGCTTGCAATGCGGTATATAGCAAATAGTTTTGCGTGATGAGGTTGCCAGCCTCATACACAACCTTATTTTAGTCATATACTTGACCTGCCTAAGGACATATACCTATCTTCCCAGGTATGAGAGCGTGTATGATCTTCTATCCCTGTTTCTCCAGTGACAGAGAAAGATAAGTCTACCAGTTGTTCCTGCCCACCAGGTACCAAGGAAATTTGGACCCGCTTCACTTTCTGCTCCCAGAGAGTGGGTGAGGTTATCGGAACTGACTGAAGACTAAGTGCTTGAGGCTCATGTTCCTCTTTAGCCGTTTCTCCTGTGTTAAAGGAAGATATTCCTGAAACATGTTTCATCCCACCAGGTACCAAGGAAATTTGGACCCGCTTCACTTTCTGATCCCAGAGAGTGGGTGAGACTATCAAAACTTGTTCAGAATTAAGTGCACTGGGGTGGTCATCCCCTTTGCACTCTTCCAACTTTTCAGTGAAATAATTGGAAGATGAGTTAGGCATTGGAGTTTCCATAGCCTGTTCAGTCACGTCGTCTCTGGATCGTGCTGAGTCTCCTAAGATGATATATTTCCCTCCTTGAGGTATGGGGTAAATTCGTTCATCTAATATTGCGGCTTTTACTTTGCCGTTTACAAAGTTCGACCTAACTTCTACATAAGCTAAAGGCAAAATCATCCTTCTGTTGTTTATCATGGGTGCTGTTACCTCAACATCCTCTTCGGTGACTTGATCAAGGTCGATGACAGAGGCTGAGACAAGGGCATCACACCCAAGACCTTGATAATACAAACAGGTGATATCTTCTCCATTTACTGTGGCAGTCTCCACATTTTGAGAATCCCTGTATCCACTCCGGGCCTTCATCAAGTTCCCATCCATGGTAGGGACCTTAGCTTTGTATGAAGTCTGTGGGTTTTGGTCTCGGCGCCTACAGTCTAACTGATGTAGGGTGGCCGACAGGTGATGTTCAAGAACATCCCTTCCCTTCCCATAGGTTTGCGTACTGCTTTTCCGTTGAGTGATCCTATTTGGTTGAGCGATCCTATTTACCAGGTTTTTGGTGCGGTTGTTTTCGATATGCCTGTTGTGAGTTTTTGCTGAGGATGAGGAAGGTCTCTTCAGATTATCAGCACTCTTGTGCTTAATTTTGTTCTCAGGATGGTCTAGCTGTCTCCGTTTGGATATACATACCTCTGCTCTGTCTGAGCCTGAATTCTGAGACATAGACTTGGCTTCATGTGGTGCAGTTATATTTACCGCTGAAGATGGTGATGCAACTGGCAAAGGAGTGGCATGATAAGTATTCCTAGATTCAAGTTTATTTCTGGATTCCATTTTTGTAGGTTGAAACTGAGTTTCCATTTCTTGCAGTTCTTCCTTACACTGGAGGGATTTTTCTTGTCTTTGTCTCTCATGTTCCACATTCTCTTCCTTGCATTTTGCTCTCCATTCGTTCTATTGCCCCATTATGCTCATGAAACATTCTACCTGTTCCGAGACATAATTTTCCAGCAAACTTCCCGAGAAGCCAGATAATTTTCCAATCTTATATGATTGCGCTGTCCATTTCTTCAGTCCTTCTATCTCATCCATTTTAACAGCAGTGGTTTTGCTGAGCGAGTATGAGATCTCTAACTCACTATCAAATAAATACAGGCCTAAATACTTTCTATAGCCGTAACTAAACTAAAGTATTTTAACAACCTATGTTATTTAAAACCAGCATACATAAAATATAATTTAAATATTAGTTAACAACATGTAACTAATAACCAGCAGTACCACCAAGAATAGTTTTCATAACATAACTTAAAATCTGTTTTTCTTGTAAAAGTTTATGTGTAATTTAGTCTAGGGTAATTTATATGTCCCCTCTTTAATCTAATCCTAGACTTCGACACCAATAAGTGACAAGTACCTACAGCAGTAGTGGTCTAGGAAAGATAAGAGTTTTCATATCTCAGACAAGTGTCTAAATATGAAAAAAGTAGATCCCGGACACGAGCGTCCCAGTGTAGCGAAATGTTATTTTGTTTTGAGGGGAGAAAGTGTAAGTATGACAGACTTGATGGAAGAATAAAAGATAATCTCTAGAGGAAACTCTTCCAGACTGCAGGTTGAATGCACAGTCTCTCCTCGGGAATTAGTCCACTCAAAAAACCTTTCTGAGAGAATTCTGGTGAAACTAAACAGGATATTTTCTAGGCGATAAATTCTTTATCCGATATCCTACAAAGGACTATGTATAGTACATATAGATGGATAAGAGATTTGGTGCCCAGCCACATTAAAAATATCCTGACCCAATAGTGTTATTTAATTTTGGCTCTGCCCCCAGGGTGTAGATTTATGTTACTAAAACTATACAACCCAATTAAATATTACAAAGAAAATAACAACAGACTCGGTTATGTAAAGTTTACAAAATGAAAATAGAATCTCACAATATATTCAAATATACAACTATATGATATGTTCCCTAATCTATGAATGGTTCTGAACCATGTTAGAATTAATTTGTCTCAATATGTCAAAGCACTCCAGGTCCAGCAAGGTCTTTTTAGGGTTTCGGAGGATGGCAAGTTGCTTTCTCCGTCTTGACTCAGGGCGCATCACCAGCTGGGATGGATTAAGTCTGCCCTTGAGAACACTGCTTATGGTTTAGTCTTCTGGTATGACAACCTGGTAGGACTGGATTGACAAACAATTTGAGCTCCATTAGTAATTTTGCCAGAGAAGTCATTTCCCATATTTGCTGGACGCTAATCGTCCATCAGAAATCTAACAAACATTCATAGCTAACATCAATAACAAATTGCTATTTATTATCTAGGAAATACTATAGCATAACTGATGTTATAAGCAAACAGGTGGATCTCAACCTATATCTGGCTTCCAGCTTGTTTACCGCAGTGATTTCCAGCATATGGGCTGTTAGCTTCACCAACTGTGAAGTTTGGGGCAGTGGTCATCAAAAGTTGGAGAACCACTGGTCTACCTTGTGCCCATAGAGCAATTAAAATCAATTTGGGGCCACTGTCCACAATGGTTTGAGAACCACTGGGTAAGAGTTTTCTATTCTGCTGTAACATGTTGGGGTGTCATTGCTGCCAAGGTTTGAGAACCACTGAATTACAAGTCAGTCAACATATTCATTTATAAATTTTGCTACAGTGCTGTTGCCCATTATTACATAGTTCTAAGTTTATGTGATAGGCATTCATATACCTTGATAATACCATCATAACATAGGATACATGCACATTAACACATAAAAATATAATAAGGATATTTGCAGAAATCAGTTCAGGATTAAAATATGACAAGAATAATCATGGCTGAAATCATACAGTAGAATTTAGTAGAAATCATTCAGTATAAAACAGGACAAGGGTAGTTCATACATGAAACTTTCAGTATACATAATGTTGTTGTCTCCTGTACAAAATCAAGGATATTAATTTCTGTCACAGTGAAAAACAAAAGATACTGACATGATATGTTGCAGATAAACATATGATTATTTCATGTTATTCATATAACAATATTAGATCACTTACTCGCTGCGCTCACAACCACCGCTGTTTAAAATGACCGGGCCCCTCTGCTTTTCTTGGGATCAACCATGTTGTCCCTGTCAGTCTGCCGGCTGGCGAGAGAGAATATGCCTTCGCTTTGAGAATTGCGCCAAAATCCTCCAGGTTTCCGTTTGGTTGCTGAGGTCAAAGGTCAAAAGACAATATACGGCTGCCTATCCCGTTGGCTAAACTGTAATTATTCAGGGCGCGGTTTAAAGTTCACAGCTTTAAAAGGTCAGTGGTTTTGCCAGTCAAACGTAGAACAAAGGAATTTATTTTCCACAGCAAATGGGAGATCTCCTGATGTGTATTGACGAGAGGTAGATATTCTAGAGAATTTACAGAAAAGGAATGTTTAGGTATGAGAAAAGATTGACAGAGAGAAAAGAAGGCGAATACACTTCGTGACACATGGTTCCATGTGCATTCAGTTTAATACCTTTTTTAATAATATCTGTTATCTCGTCTCAACAGTGTCTAGTGGATAGCGCCACGTTCCAGTCTACCCAGCTGTAAATGGGTACATGACACTCGACTTGGGGAAGGTAAACTCAGCAAAGAAAATAATCCGTCACACCACCTCTTAAAGCTGAAATCCAATGTATATTTAGTCTCTAACACTTTACTCCCCTAAGGACGTATTGCTCTGGGATTACCTTTTACCTAGCCTCCAATCAACGTTCTGTGCCTCCTTTAGTGTATCATTTACTTATGTATCACTCTTAATTAGTTGTAGAGAGCGCTAATGAACAGTGTATACCTCTTATATTTTTTTCTCCACGCCAGGAACCGTCGACGGTTGACAATGTGTTAAGAGAAACACTTAATTTAACAGTTACCTGGAGTTTACTAATGGTATCTCTTATCACTGTAAACTGACTTCTATGATTCACCGTTGCTGCCACATCTGTTTCCTATCTGTGTCCACAAAACCTCTAGGAAATCTTTTTTCTCTGTCTTGTCTGCTTTCGTCTCACTTCTTTCTCTCCTTCACAAGGGCCATTACCCTTACGCCATTCACAGCTATAACGAAGTGCTGCAGTCGTCACTTCTTTTCTGCAGGATTGGAGAGTGTGTAGTTTAGGAAGGGAAGGTTTTAAGGAGGTGGATAGAGCGATTAGACGATATTCACGGAAAACTGCCACTGTAAACTCTCCGCATATTAGTTGTCTGGGCAAACTGGACATAGATAAACTCTCTTGGTAAAAAAAAGTTTACATAGATAAACTCTTCGTAAAAAACTGAACATAGATAAACTCTCTTGGTAAAAAGAACTGGACATAGATAAACTCTCTCGGTAAAAAGGTGGACTTTGATAAACTCTCTTGGTTAAAAAAAAGTGGACATAGATAAACTCTCTTGGTAAAAAACTGAACATAGATAAACTTTGTCGGCAAACTGAACATAAACGGTCTTGGTAAACTGGAAATTGATAAACTCTCTCGGCAAACTGGACACAAACTCTCTCGGCAAACTAGACACAAACTCTCTCGGCAAACTAAACACAAACTCTCTCGGCAAACTAGACACAAACTCTCTCGGCAAACTGGACACAAACTCTGTCGGCAAACTAGACACAAACTCTCTCGGCATACTGAACACAGATAAACTGTCCCAGTAAAAACCCCGGACATAGATAAACTTTCTCGGCAAACTGGAGATAAGCTCTTTTGATAAACTAGACATAGATACATTGAGTGATTCTATCATATTTAATCCATATGTTCAGCACAAGCACCCACTTTTGAGAGACTGTCACTTCATATTTGTCCATTTTTGTTGCTCTCAACATTTTAGACTCACACATTATGAATGCTTTGACATTTGAGTTGACAATTTTTATTTTTGTGTTGGACTTGATTTCCATAACTTTTTCATTGGGTTAAAAACTCTTGCCCTTTGTATACTTATACTTGATATCACAGTTTCTGTATGTTTTTAAACTTTCTCAAACTTGCTGCCCGTATATATATATATATATATATATATATATATATATATATATATATATATATATATATATATATATATATATATATATATATATATATATATATATATATATATATATATATATAAAATCTTTGCCTTTTCTCTATGGATTGACAGTCCCAGTATTTGTGACTTCTCTTCCATTATTTTCATTTTGTGTGCATCTGGTTTTTATTATGAGCTGTAATGAAAAGGTCATGGCTATCAGCTAGACCAGGGTTCGACAACCTTGGAGCTTTTGTGATCTACTTCAGAAACACTGTGCGCGCGCGCGTGATTTTTAGGGCAATGATATTTTAATAGCCGGCTCCAGAATTTTTAGTGGAAATGCGACAAAAAAATACCTTTGATCCCGGCTATACCGCAAGTTTAAATGCCGGCGGAAGAGGTCTAGGCCAAAATTTCCCTAGTTTGAAAAGCCTTTCTTTTGTCCACAGTCGCCTAAAGATCTACCAAATCATCCACTGGTTTCTACCGGTACATCGTGATCGACTGGTTACCGACCCCTGATCTAGACCGTCGTTCTGCTTTGTCATATCTTTCGTGATATTCATCTTCATTTATCTTTTCTGAATACGCGTTTGAATGGATCTTGCTTTGTTCGTCGGCCTGTAATATTGCTTTGATATTTATACTCTTTTTCTGAGTTCAATAACTTACTTACTTAGTCGTTCCCCTTCTACCGCGAGGTGTAGAGGTATGAGTTCAATAACAAGGATTAAACAAAAAATAATTGTAGATTTCTTCTGGACCAATAATTCCAAGTACCTCGTTATCTGGCGTAAGCAAACATTTATCAAAGACTGTAGGTTATGATTTATTTATTTATTTTTTCTTCAAAACTATCTTTGTGTCTTAGTTCAAAGAATAACGCGGTGTTTACAAAACTACGGTTTGATCTAATGTGAGCCTCTGGTTTCTCTAAACTGGGTTGACAGGTTGTACAATTAGTCATAGTCATAATACCTTCTCCTCGTGTAGTTCCCGGGGTCCCTGAAGACAAAGTAAGAATAAGTCTACTAAAAGACAAAGTAAGAATAAGTCTACTAAAAGACAAAGTAAGAATAAGTCTACTAAAAGACAAAGTAAGAACAGAACTACTGCACCCTCAGACAAGACCACTAATATAAGGTTGTACATGGGGGCTGGCAAACTCATCATGTGACACAAATTGCTACATAAACCATTGCTGCAAGAGCATGGGATTGTTTGATGGAGGCTTCCTGCTGCGATGGTGACTCCATGCTCCAGAAGGAACACAAAGGAAAATGACGATGATGGTGATGAAAATGTCTTCTCGTCTGCTCCTTCTGTTTGCTTCTGTTACTTCAAAATACGTGACTCTAGGGATGTGTAAATATGCCGAGTATTTCTCTTCTTTTTAAAAACTCTTTAAGGACCAAGAGACCACCACTACAGATGACCCTCTTCCAGGAACTCTGCGTCAAAGCGCTTCATAAATGTTCCTGCAGTTGTAGACTCTGTAACAGTATGTTTCACGTGTTGAGGTTGCCAGATTCAGATGCAGCCTCACGTTAGCCGCCTCTTACAACATGCCAGAGGCATGCTGTTCTTGTCCTTCTCATTTTCTTCAGAAATACCCAGGAACCACTTGTGGTAAATGAAGTATTTCCATAAAATAAACCAGATCTGGCTAACCACGTCAACATCTCGTAAAAACACTTCTTATTTTAATGTATCTATCCGGTTTAATGTGTGTACTTTTGAAAATAGGAATATAATTTTAAAACCGTTTATCTTAAATATTGCTAGCATTAATTCCAGTATTAAAAGACGGTCGCTTAAATGACACGCAATGAGAAACAGTGGTTTATGGAATTCAGATACGAAGTAACCGGAAATGATACGAGTATTTTAATAATATACGCGCTTGGTGAAGGTTTTTTCAGAGACCTGTTAAAGATGGTTTAGATTTTTTTAATGTCTTCATACAAAACTTGTGCCTGTCGATGTAGGGTCGCTACCGGGTGGTCTTATATTTATTATCGCTACGGGATTTTTGTGACTACCTAGTGCTACGTGACAACAGCTGGGGAGGCTTGCTCAATACCGAAGACAGTGCGTCCCCCTGCTGAGATGTTACATTATCCTCATAGTTCTCATGTCCGCGGGATAACTCGTGGCGTGTAAGAGAACGAAAGCATGTGAAAAGTGACTACTGAAAGAAGTTAACAATAACCTGAAGAGCTTAGGGAGCCGCAGTAGCATAGTGGTTAGTGCACTGGCTTCCTAGCGCAGTGGTCTATGGTTCGATCCCCAGATGAGGCGGGAATTTTTTAGGCCACATACGGCTCCTGGGTCGACCCAGTCCCAAATGGGTACCAGCGCAACTTCTGGGAAGGTTAAGGCGGCCGGCGTGATGCCGACCACATTACGGTCAAGATAATATGGGCCTAACACCATATTCCCAATATGCCTCAATGGGCGTGTAACGGGTTCCTTTTTTCCTTTACCTGAAGAGCTTAGATAGACATGCTTCAGACAGCCGCTAGAGTCAGTGCACTATGCTCATCACGGAGTTAACAAACAAAGACAGTGTCTACAGCATTGGTTTGATTGGGGCTGTGTCACCATCATGGAGTTAACAAACAAAGACAGTACAGCAATGGTTTGATTGGGGCGGTTTCACCATCATGGAGTTAACGAACAAAGACAGTGTCTACAGCAGTGGTTTGACTGGGACGGTGTCACTGTTTAGTAAACATCTTTTAAAAACAAGCTGGGTCTCAAAAGCTATGCTAAGTCAAACAAACAACGTAGTTTTACTCCATTGGAAGTTTGTACATCAAATAAATATTAGACAAACATAAAGGTATGTTTTCAGGCACTCGCAAGAAATAAAGAAGTAGAACAATAGACAACAGAAAAAACAACAGACGTGAGTGGCTTACCCAGGACTCGAACCCAGGACCTTCCGTGCGACAACCCCGCCTAGCTATGCAAGCGAATCACACTATCCTCCCCGCCATATAGGTATCACCAAAAATGATTCTTGCGACCCGCAAGACATAACACCGGAAATTTACCATGGGCAGTCCAGCCAATTAATAACGCAATCACTTCTGTAAGTTTGTACATGTTTGGGTGTATTGACCATAGAGAAGGTTTCCCGCTAGTATGTGTTGCATGTAATTTCTTCGTCAGTCAAGCTTCTTTCAGGACTCTTTTCTCTATGTGCTTCTATACATCTCAAATCTTCTCTTTCCCTGAGTATTCAATGTTGACGATTTTCACGCTGTTGTACTCAGATTTTCTCAGCATGTAATCGATTTCCTCCATTCTCTGTACTTAATTTGTACGAGTTTTGTTCATCCCCAGATGGGTTCATATCTGTCATGTCCTGCCATTTCGTACTGAGAATGCTCCTGTTAAAAACTAAACTGCCTATTTCTTACATCGGAACGAACTTCATCAGATAGTGTTTGATGTGGATAATGTTGTTTGCGCTGGCCTTACTACACTAAATAATGAAATATGTTAAATGTAATATGTAAAATTGAGTACTTCTCCACTGTGCAGGTGCTTCGATCATCTGTCTAACGTTTCAGCGCTATAGTAAGATGCATCAGATATTTTCTTATTCAAATATTTATATTAATTAAGTTTCTGTTCCATTTCCCAAACACTTCAATTATTCAGTTACTTGTTCAGTTGAGGTTCCAGCTAATTTCAAAGATAGATTGTCTGTGCCACGACCACTGCTAAGTGTCTGTGTTTGCCCCCTGGGTATCTGCATCCGGTGTCTGGAAGTAAATTGGCGAGGAGTGACAAAAACCGGTCTCTCTCCGCCACATTCCACCAGACCAGCACTGCTATCTACCGCCTACGCAAGACAGACCAGTTTAAAACTCTGCTATCTTGGAGTGGATTGGCAGACCTGTATCGTTTTGATAATTAGATACACTATTTATTCATTATTTCACGAGACAGAGTTTTATTATTTCATTAGACACAGAGAAAATAAATGTGGCGGGGGAAATGATAGAACCAAACTAAATAACTCACCAAGGACATGCAATTAACTGAAAATCCAATCTCCATAGCATGCAACCTTTAGGACTCGCAAGCATTAAAACAAACAGTAAGCTGTATATGCTGGCTTTATATCGTTCGGTAGATCGTGCGGCTGTTAGAACGTGGAATCACCAGTATAAGCCATCACAGTGACACAACTACCATGAAGTTGTTGGAGCAGGGAAATCAGTGGTTTATCCTATCACTATAATTGTAGTTATGACAATGTGCAACACACTGTAGGCCTAATGCCTCGATTTGGCAGTAAAGGAGTATCATCCATTTTTTTTTTCACCTGATGTATTTGACAATAGCCCTAGTTCAACGCCCTGAACATATTTGTTTTGGATAAAGTATCACTCCATGAGGTCGAAGAAAAAAAAAATGAAGGAAAGGAAGAAAACAAAAGAAAACAAAGAAAAAGAAAAAAATAAAGAAGAAAAAAAAGAGAAAAATCCATGGGATCTGAAATTTCTGCGGAGAAGTTACATTCCTGTTGCCCATAATGATCTTATCCTTTTTGACACAGTGTGCATGTCTGACTTCATTACTGTTTAACTAATTTGGTTTTAATACGTATTGCTTCCTGTTAAAGTTGCCCCGGGGGGTGGGGCTCTTATAAAACAAAAGAATAGAGCTACTGCTCCCAAAAGATAGATCATGCGAAATAAACAACATGACACGAGTTATGCGTTCAAAGAGAAAATCTCAAGATAGATCCTGCTAAATAAACAACATGACACGAGTCACGCGTTCAAAGAGAAAATCTCAAAAAAGATCATGCGAAATTAACAACATGACACTAGTCATGCGTTAAAAGAGAAAATCTCAAGATAGATCATGCGAAATAAACAACATGACACGAGTTATGCGTTCAAAGAGAAAATCTCAAGATAGATCCTGCTAAATAAACAACATGACACGAGTCACGCGTTCAAAGAGAAAATCTCAAAAAAGATCATGCGAAATTAACAACATGACACTAGTCATGCGTTAAAAGAGAAAATCTCAAGATAGATCATGCGAAATAAAAAACATAACACGAGTCATGCGTTCAAAGAGACAATACGGGTAATAAAAGGAAGGTAAAATATGGAAAAGAAAACAGGTAAAATACGATAAAATGAATAGCACTGCTCATAAAATCTTGTATGAAGCAGCTTTGAACCAACCAGCAAGGCAATGGTCTGAGCCACAGTTTGCAATCACGGCAGCTCCATGAGGAGATTTAACGCTCTTCATGTGGCGGTGACAGCTGCCAGTGTTTGACACTGTCAGCTGAATGAGTGACTCACCATACTGTTGATGATTTCTGCTGTATGATATTGCTGCTCTCAGTTGTCTCAGACAGACAAACCCTGCCACACAGACAGACAGACAAACCCTGCCACACAGACAGACAAACAAACCCTGCCACACAGACAGACAAACCCGGCCATACAGACAGGCAAACCCTGCCATACAGACAGACAAACCTTGCCACACAGACAGACAAACCGTGCCACACAGACAGACAAACCCGCCAAACAGATCAAGTTTCTATAAACATTAGAAGTGGAACAATGGGGACAAAATGGAAGCTATAGTGATGCATCCCTCTCCCATCTCTCATTTTTTTTTTCAGTTGCTATTGCTGTAGTGATTTCTTTAGCAGTTAGTTTTACACGATGAACTAGCCAGTCCCGTGCACAACTATATTTTAGTGGCCTTGTGGGAACAGTAGTGATTACTTTCGCATCTTGTTTTACACGGTGTGCATGCCAGCCTCATGCACAGCTAGAGGGATCATTGGTTCAATTCTGTCTTTTTCTGCATGCGAGTCTTGGAAATTAATTTAAAATACTTTAAACGTTTGTTAATCCGACACTTTCACAAATATCACTGTTCCCATGACTGAAAAAAAAAGCCTTACAAAACTGTCTTGTGGCATTATTTAGAGCTCACTCGTGCCCTTACCTGCCAGAGACTTGTGTGTAGTGAATGGACAAACGGCGTGCAAGCACATTCAACACTCACCGATCACGCAAGTCATCGTACATTATCTGGCACCTGGGGTCTGCGCACAGCGTTCGGGAATCCTGCATTCATGGATCAGTGAAGCTGAAAGCAATTCCATTAATTATTGACAGCAGCTCTGTAGTTTTTCCAAACAGAGCTCTCGTTCTCCAAGAACTCGCTTTTAAAGGCAACATAATAAAATGCTCTACTGATCTGTTTAATTACTTTATTATAACTATGGACTTAATACAAGAGATTGATAAGGAAGTTTTTAATGAGGAATAAAATACACCAATGAAGATTTACCATTCGCATCTTCACCTTTTAAAAACAGAAGCACGTTATAAATGAATGCAATAATCGTGCAAGAAACCATCTATCAGGACAAGCACACAGCGACGACGTTTCCATCATACAAAAAAGCACGGCTCTTCCATTACCGGGGGTCGGCGTGAAATGAAATGGGATTAAAGATCGGTCGTGGAGGCTTAACTATGTGATGCAACAGAGGGTAAAAACGAAAGTGCATTCAGCAGTAAACACACCTAATTTACAGCTTCAGTCATCCGTGCTAATTGGCTGAAGCCGCTGAGGACAGACATAAAGAGCATGGTACTTAATCAACGACCTCAATCTGATCAAGCTGTGAAGAAACGGAAACGATTGCCAAGAAAGTTGGGCCCTGAAACATGGGAGAGCCAGGCATACCCATTAAATCTGCGAGAACCCCAAATCAGGACCCAGAAAAAGTTTATAGAAAAAACTGGCAATCTATTACGACTATATGACTATAAAGCAGCTGTTGCAGATGGCACACGCTGGAAGTCTGACAAGACCCTCCAACTACCGAGCAGAAGTAACAGTTGACAAGGGAACAAAGTTCATGTCCAAGTATGCTTGTGTTGTTGAGGCATAAAAAAATAAACAGTGCGGGACATGTGGGTGAAAGTTTGTCTCAAAGAAGAAACATTCTGAGCTACAAATGGAGGTTAAATTGTATTTGTACGTTCACTTCATTTCATGCAGTAGGGTCAAAGTGTATATGATAACTGCTGTAAAGCTGGGGAGCATGCTGAGATTATGACAAAGAGAAAACCAGTTTCTGGAAATCAGAATAGCCAAGAATCATTTAGTTTACATTTTCCACCGCTCTATCTATAGAATTGCTAGAAGCATATATTACGTTATATATAGGCTGCACTTAATTCTAAATACCATGAAAACAGACATGATTTTATTAAGGTAAGCCTTTAGAGAACTCATTGTTTCTACAACGGTTGTGTTGCCTGCCGCTGCATTTTGTATTGTCTGTTGTGGCTAGCTAAAGTTTTTTTTTTAAATGTGATGATGTATCTTTTCCTCTCACATTTTTGCTACCATTTTCAGTAGTCCATCTTTGTCTCTGGCGATCACGTGATCCACTTTCCCATTAACAGGTAGTCCGATAGCGGATACTGCCGTAGTGAAATGAAGTGTCAGTGACTACATTATACTAGGTCCATCATCGAGAGGTGGGGGTGACTATTTACCATCCTCGCTGCCTTTTCCTTCCCTAGCTCAAGAGCGAAGTCAGGGACCCATTTGCAGCTGTGTGGGCTTGAGTGTGATGCTACCGTGCTTCGAACCCAACACCTTTGCCGCGAGAAGCTAGAGGTTTAACTACTATACCAATTGGGCGCTCAGTTTTCTGTTTTCAGGTATTAATGTTGGGGTTAACGAAAATGGGAAATATGCTTTTTACTACAACCAAGGACAAAGATATAACCAACGTTACGATTACAAGACCTTCGCTAGGGACACAAGCAATGTGTGTATATATATATATATATATATATAATATATATATATATATATATATATATATATATATATATATATATATATATATATATATATATATATATATATATATTTCTTGTTTTCTTCCTGATCAGGTACAGTTGACCCATTTTAATTCTCTCTTATTCTATGTACTTCAGGCGAAATTAGTTTTGGCATTGTCTTCTAAGTTATTCTTTGCTTATCTCTCTTTGCACTGCCGGTTATTTTAAGAACATGATTTCCCAGGCTCTTTTAATTTGTTTAAAGTAACGTCTGGCACATATGTTAATTATTCGCAGACGGGTCTATCTCGTCATTGCAGGTAATCGTGTGAAAACACCTAGTAAACTGTGATAACAGATGTCTGTAATGTCTTACCGAATTTCATTGCTATTAGAAGACACAAATTAATGTAAGCCATTTTCATGAGTTGCTAATGGGATCCACACTAGATTTCATGGTTTCCGGGAGTTGGGGTTAGTGAGGAAAGAGGTTTGAGATAAAGCTTGAGATCGCGGAAGAATATTGGCGGATATAGGAGGGAAATGGTGACGGCAAAAGAATACTGACGAAGAAGGTAGACCAATGTTGGTGGAGATAGGGGGGAGGGAGGGGGGGGGGGGGGAGAGATGTTGGTGGAGATGATGGAAGAAAGTTGGTAGAGATAACAGAAACATGTTGGCAGAGATGGAAGAAAAATATTGGTAGAGATGGTAGAAAACTGTTGGTAGAGATTGTGGTGGATTTGATGTTATAAGATGTTATTCCTATTGTACTGAATGAGGTCAGCTGTGAAGGTCCCTGATTATACTAAATGTTGGGTTGATTTATCAGAACATCTTTCTGCTACCACCTTACGACCCCAATCAGACTTATTCTTGACTAATATGTATGTTAGCTACGTCTATATGTCTAGGGTTATGAGTGTATGATGTATTGTAAGTACAAGTACTACAAACACATGTATTTACTAACACATATATATATCTATATGACTGAGTCAAGACTACAACCACAAACACACTGACACTCTAAGAAATATATCTTATAGAAGTCTGTGTTAAAAGTTTGGTAAAATGGTTATTTACAATTTATTTGGCCTGATCAGAATTTTCTGCATCAGGTCCAACAACCAAAATTAATATTATGAATGTATTTACAACAATTTAAATACTACCATAGATCTTCTGTCCATTCAATTAATAATAAGACAATCAAAATATGTGTATCTAGGTTCACTAAGTTAATGACACTGGTAATTAATAGTATGGGTGGGGTACTGTCATCATTCCTTCTTTCTCTTGTAAATTTATCTTGAAAGTTTCTTGTCAACAATTTATTTTATGTTATTTCTATACAGAAATATAGTATTATAGTGGATAAACTGAGTGCCGACATGTATGGCACTTATCTAGATAATAACTGTTGCTGTTATTTTCACAGGCTCTCTGGTATGACCACGCTGACAAGGTTTTTGGTGCAGTAACTAGACCTCACGGTCCAAACAATAGGTTACTTTAGTACACTGCAACAACGCCACCAGGGTTCTGGTACCCACACTGTACCAGAACAAAACCTCTGAAACAACGTTATGATTCTTAAAAACACATCTATATTCCCTTTCACATGTAATAATTGACATAAAGAAAAAGGGTCAGATCTCTCTGACCACCCCATACCACTCTGAGATGACAATGCATTACCAGTGCCACTATTCTGTTCCTTAAGGGCTACAACGCCTCTGACACTGCAAAATGATGATCTCCCATAAGATAACGTGGGTTAGCTTTCCTACTGGCAACTGTGGAAATCATTTTCAGTTATGCAATACACATTAATTTTACTGCTTTTACTGCTTGAACACAACCCACAGGTCCTGCATAACTCTGCTGGGGACTCTGTACTTAGTCGAAAACCTTTCCAATCGAGCAGTATCGCAGACACCAATTTTATTGTAATAACAAAATTAATAATTTCTTTCCTTACCACAATTCAAAGAAATATCACAAACGTACGTTGACTGGCTTTCGCATAAATAGTAGTTTAAATTCAGCTTTGCCTTCTGTTCAGACTGCCAATGGTTAATAACACACTTGGTACTGCTGAGGACAACGCAGCTTGCTTCTAACATATTTCTTTTCAACTGGCGCTGAGCTGTAAACGATTTTTGCTAATATGCCTAGACCGGCCCAATCACAGCGAGGGTCTAGCATTTCAATTTTCAAAAATTTAAAAAGAAAAACACTACTTCACACTTCTAGGAGTGATTTTTCTAAATATAGATTTTATCTTTTCTGCCCAACCAATACTCTCTGTCTACCCTCCTATACCCTCCAATCAGATTCGAATTACTCGTATGCCTCCTTTCAAACTATCGTTCCCAATAACGTTACAGTTAACGAGCAAGGACAACAGTCTGTTCGTCTACGCGTTTCCAGTCAAATAGTATTTCTTCCATAATTTGGCTAATAATTTGACTACCATTAATATTAAAACATATTTGTGCTCAGAATACACTAAGCTACACGAATATATAATTTTTATGACTATATTCATGTGCGTTTAGATTTTCAGTTTTGTCACTGACAGTCGTTAATTATAACTTTTTACATAAGTCTACCATCTTTTCCCCCTCCTTCTGTCTCACTTTTTAATTTTTCAAATAAACCAACTTGTTTTTGTGACGTCACAACTACACTACGCGTCGAGAATTTAAACTGTCTGTGTGTGTATATCAGTTGGCTTTGCCCACAGCGTGTATATACTAGTTGTCTCGCGGACAGAACGAAGCGGGTTTTGGCAAGGCGATGGTAGCATTTTGCGTTAATTATTTGTATTGTATCGTGTAACACTACCAAAAAATGTAAGGATTGCTACTGATTACCAGCGTTAAAGTCAAAATTTTACGTTAATTCAGATAGTTATTTTGCGGCACACTTCCGCAAAATCATTAATTATAAGGCTAGGCTGCAGAATGTATGCAGCAGATCTGGCAAAATGTTAAATATTGGTAGTACGTTTTCGAAACCGAAACTAAAACGCGTGTTAGATTTTTACCGTGGGATCGTTCTATAGGCTTTAGCACTGCACAAAATTCAGCGCTATGCTGGCGTGTGAGAGGATCACCGTCAGACACAATTATCATTTTATGACTAAAATCTTACTGAAATGAGCTATTATTCTCGCAGATTTTACTACAGAGATGGTAGAAAAAAGTTGGTGGAGATGGTAGAAAAACGTTGGTGGAGACAGTTTAAGAATGTTGGTGAGGATGATGTAAGAATGGTGACGGAGATAGTTGAAGAATATTGGCGGAGATGATGGAAAAATGTGGACGGAGATGGTGGAAGAATGCGGGCGTAGATGATAACAAAATGTAGGCGGAGGTGGTGGTGGATTATTGGTGGAGACGCTGGAAGATTATTTGTGGAGATGGTGGAAGAATGTGGGTGTAGATGGTAACAAAATGTCGACGTAGATGGTGGAAGAATATTGGCGGAGATAGTTTCCCTCCGGGTCATTTTGACGGGTTTACTTTCCCTTGTAAAACAAACTGCTACAAAAACGACAACCACGAAGTTTGGAAAGTGTCACCGTGATATTTCTAAATATAAAATAGTCAGCTGACATCACCCGTAAATCGGCTAGAACGTGACCTGTCTCAAGTCACCCTCCAGTTTACAATGCCGGACAATGAGCGGCTGTTAAAAATTTTGCTTATTAATTTAAATTTTAAATTGTCCAATTGTAATCGTCTGGTCGGAGAACGGACAGTCGCACTGCGCGCAATAGAAACGTATTTACCCAGTTGTTACCTTCCGCCACAATGTCTTTCTTTGAGGTGGTGGTGGATCATTAAATAATATAAAATAAAACCACATAATTCTCCTCACAAACTTCGACCATTACATACAGCTCGCTGTGTTTATTTTGTGCTGCAGGTTTATCATAGATTGATATAGTTGTTTATTCCTTGTTTTTTTGTTTTAAATTCTACAATTATTTTTTAGAAATATATAAAGTTTTGCAATAACAAACACGACACACAGCCAACTAGGTTTTGGCATTAATTATTTAATTTTGAGTAGGCCATCACGTCTCTCTATAACTTCTTGTCAACAGTACTATTTATTAGTTCTGTTGTTGACCGCTTTCATTGCCATGATGTTCAACTGTCACATTTTGGTTATCCTCGTGCCTTTGTCCTTGAGGTTTTCTTTAAGTCAAATACATTCCTGCTTTCTTCTTCTGATAGTATGCCCAACGAAAGTTGATTGCTTCAAAGTTGATTGATTCAATGTTGATTGCTTCAAAGTTGATTGCTTCAAAGCTGATTGCTTCCTTCTAATTTCAGCGATTTCCTTGGTGCCCTGGTCGCTTTCATTACTAATCTTAGACGTCTGTGGTAGCTTAATAGTCTTCTGCACAACCACATATGTGTGTTCTCCATAGATTTACTTGTTGGCTTACTAATTGTCCATAACTCGCTTCCACTTTTGAATTCTTCCCTAACTATAATAAATATACTTTGCAAGCAAATATCATCCAAGCAAAATAATTGTTTTAATAGTTCAATTAATAACAGTCTAGAGTAAGTGAATAAAGCACAATCAGTTGAGTGTGCCCTGAAGTGAACACAATTTGAGAATTCCTCCCGTAGTGATATCACAGCTGAAAGTTTCTAAGATTATTCCATGTTCCTCAATAACAGAATCAGTTCAGTTTGCACTCTGTGCCAGTCGTCACTTTATGACCTAGTCATCTGGAAAAGAAGAAGGCGTGCATTTTTATTATTATTTTAAAACATGTTCTTATCATTCTGTTCCCCATCCTTCCCCACCTTCTAGTTCAGAGCGTGTGTGGTAAGAAAGTGCATTCTGGTGCACGCGCCACATATCCTATATAAAGCTTTGAGCATTCTGTTTGAGGTTCTCATGACCTGGACTTCAGAAGAAGAGAATAATTTAATAAAGGGCCGATAATGTGGCATGATTTTGTTTTCTCCCTTTAATTGACTCCACGCTCCCAAGCCCTTGTTTTGGGATGTTATAAATATTTGACTTAGTGTTCAGCCCTAATTATAGACCTTACTTGCTCCACTTCAGTCAGAATTATTCTGGAATAGTGTGATGCTACGTTATGTGTCTAGGGTATGTGTATGATGAAGTGTAAGTCACAACAACAGACAGATAAACAATTTAATGTAATCCACTACTCTTGACAACACTGTGACACTCACATACATATAACACTCTATGAGAATATCTTAAAGGAGGCACTGATAACTTTCAAATAACAATATGAATTCATTACTGGCATGAATGAATATGTGTCCTGATTCAACTACAAGGGAACCAGGAATCACAATCAATTTAAATTACAAGTTATGTACAGAATGTATTTAATATGAATATTGTAGTGACATATATTATTACAGTAAAAATGTTCTGAAGATGTAATACTGGTTTTGACTGTTGGTAAATCATTGACTTCAATAGTTTGTCTTTAGGGACTAGTATTGGAGATGTTCACAGTTCCTGATTTTAAGACAAGTAAATTCCCCTCTTAATGTTAATTTTATAAAGTTTCAAAAGGGGACATATTGAGGCTCAGCTCCAACTCTGTTCTTGAGTGATCAGGAAAGGAACTCCTCTGCTCAATTCTCTTCTGGCTTGGAGACACCTCACTGATAGCTAAAAGACCTATCCTGTTCCCAAGTGGATTCAGCTTGACCACTGCTGTGCCAGTACGTCACTTTATGACCTAGTCAATGGAAAAAAAAAGAACGGATTGCATTTCTGGCACAAACATTCTTTAAAACATGTTCTTATCTGGCTTCTGTTCCCCATCGAGTCTGACCAAAGCCCCCACAAGTGTTTTCTAACAACCAAGATAGTCATAGCCCGACCAATCGTGGTTAGGCTTTCATTTGTTGCGCTCCAATCAATTTGGAGTTTACATGGTAGGCTATTTCTGTAACGTAAATTTTTTTCAAACACGTTAAAAAAAAAATCTTATGAGCAGAAATGATTTTATGCTGTCAGGCACCCCCATTTTGGTGATTTAATTATTAATTCCTGGACGCGCCATATTATTTGTCAGCAAGAACCCTAAGGAACCCTATAAAAAGCTTTCGAAGCATTCTGTTTGAGGTTCTCATGACCTGGACTTCAGAAGAAGAGAATAATTTAATAAAGGGCCGATAATGTGGCATGATCCTTTTTTTGTTCTTCTAACTAAATGTAAATGAGGTCATTACCAGTCTGCCTCCAATGCCCTTGACGTTTTTGCGTAAGACAATAGTTACAATTTGCAAGGGGGATTTCGAGTACAATGCAGGCATTTGCCCTGAGAGAACATAGATCTCGTACTTCAGTTTATCTCCTCGGTGGAAGAAATGGCAACAATTCACTAACTTTGAAATGAAAATAATTTGGACAGCAGAAAAGTCAGGAGAAATATATTATGTTGAAACGGAACAGATGAAAAAAAAAAAAAAAAAAAAAAAAAAACTTATGTTATTATTTTTTCAGTATCTGTAAATCGTTGAAGAACTTGGTTGCTTGCTGTAGTAAAAATAATCTATTGTTCTGTTTCTAAGTCTCACATTTTTGTTGTTATTGTAGACGAACACCTGTCAAAAATAAAAAAAAGCACAAATATTTAATTAAATGATAAATGTCGTGACTATCATTACCTGGCTAACAGCATGATCTGTACGGAGACCTCCCTCCTAGGAGTTAGTTTTCTCAGTTACAACTCAATTATCTTTACAAATTAGTAAGTTACTGCCGTAGAGGTGTGAAGTATTAGCTACTTTACTATACTTGGTCTCAGCTTTATGATTTGGGATGTTCCTCTCCCTCGCTGCTTTTGCCTTCCCTAACTCTGGAGCAAAGTCAGGTACTCATATACAGCTGGGTAGACTGGAGCAAGACATATACATATATACGTTGGTTATATACCAGACAAGGTAGTTGAGAAAGCTCAATTTTTGTGTAGTCATCGTTTATATTGATTTTGTTTTATTAGATCGTTTATTCATCATCAAACTTCCTGTACCAGCAAGCAGATCTGTTTGTACTACTTATGTTCTTCATAGTCTCATACTGTTTTTAATGTCGTATTTATGTATTCGTGAAACTATTTGGTCGAACCCGTTTGTCCGGAACACTTCTTGTGTGTTTGCACGCTTGTCAGACGTGACCAGTAAGATACTAAACCAGATACATCTGCACTTGCCTGTAACCAAACTTGATGCACTCACGTCGAGTGCATTTTGTTGTCTGGGTAAGATCGAATGTCTAGTTACATTAAGTAAGATTTGAGAACTGCACTCGGTGGAAGTCTCTGGGGGAAAAGTAGCTATTACAGTGTTGCCTATTTTGTGTGCAAGCAAGATTGCTGGGTGGGACATACTGCACGTGTGCTCAAGTCAGCTGCGAGCAATTCCCGCCCACTCAACCCCTTCACCCAAACACATGGACACATGTTCGCCGTTGAACCGATGAAGTCCGGAGTACAAATAGAACACGTGCTAGCAGGGATAGCAGTGGCTTGTTTTGTGGGCTTTTAATGGGTATTAATGTATTACTTCCCTTTATTAAACGTAAGCAAAATAAAACAAAAATATGTTACCTCAGTAGGTCTTAAAGTCTTAATAATAAAAACACGTGTTCCTAACTTTAAAAGAGGGTCCGATATCTTAAGTGTTTACTAGTAAGTCTTCTGTCTTTTCTTTTCTCGTCTTCTCTACAGCTTAGTAGGTAGGGCTGATTACTGTTTTCGGATCCAATGCTAGTATTGCTACCTGTGGTTTATTAAAATGTCTGACACTCCCTCGTGGATCGTCCTTTATTTTCATGCTAGCTTCCATTACTGATGTCATATGTCCACGCTGCTGCTTGTTGATTGAGATTTATTTAATTTAAAAAAAAAACCGCCAGCACCAAATAGTTGCAGTGTTTCTCACATTACTCATTGACGGCTGCCGTTTCAGGTTTCCCTGACCTCTCCGTTCTTATCCTCTATTTTTACTTTCTCTTTTGTTTTCGAGTTTTTATAGCTGTTTTTCTCACACTTCTCATTTCGCCAGTAGCGATATCTTTGTATTATTCTTCAGTTAATGTTCGGGTTTGACGCTGATAGCACGGCGGATTGTAACTCCACTAGCCTTTGATTCTAAACAAATCTAACGTGCTATCCGCTCAGCATCAGGACGAGAGCGGTAAGTGTGCTACTGATGCAGACGCTGATAAGATCGGAAGGAGAAACAACATAACAATGGCAACGTGGAATGTATGAATCTTACACCAAACTGGAAAGTTAAAAGAACTAGTATATCTTAATGGAACATTATAACGGACATATCTTATGCATTCGAAAAATACACAGAGAAACCGACAAAGATTATGAGAATAAATACAGTAAATACATATTGCATTTGAAGGAACGTGCACGATGTAGAATCATACATACAAGGTATAATCTTGTCTGCAATTATAAACAGAGAAGGAGGAACAGACAGAGATACCAAAACTAAAAATAATATAAAAGGCAAGATGAGCTTACATTGTGAAATATATGGAAATCATAAGAAAACTAATCCAATACTTCTTCTTCTTCCTCGTTCGTCCTGAAAAGGGCGTTGGTTGCGTTGTGATTGCAATAACTACAAAGGCATCTCTCTTCTTAATATTGTTGGTAAGGTTTTTGCCAAAGTCATCTTAATGCGACTATACAAGTTAGCTGTGCGCAGATATCAAGAGTCACAGTGTAGATTCCAAGCTGGTAGATCAACAACAGACATGATATTCTCTCTCCGCCAGCTTCAGGAATAATCAAGAGAGCAGAAAAGGCCTTTATATATCGTCTTTATAGACCTCACAAAAGTATTTGACCTGGTTAGTAGGGATGGACTCTTTAAAATTCTCCTGAAAATAGGCTGCCCTTCTAAATTGCTGGAAATGATAAAGTCATTCCATGACGACATGAAGGGAACAGTCCAATATGCTGGAAGCACGTCACAGCCCATTGACATACGAAGTGGCGTTAAACAAGGCTGTGTTTTGGCTCCGACCCTCTTTGGGATCTTCTTTGCCTTACTCTTGAAACATGTATTCAGAGATGCAACTGAAGGAATATGCCTTCACACTAGGTCAGATGGCCGTCTGATTAATCTTTCAAGGCTGAAGGCAAAAACAAAAATCAGAAGTGTCATTATAAGAGACTTGTTGTTCGCTGATGATACTGCAGTCATCACTCAAAGCCAACAGGAGCGTCAGAGCTTGATGAATCGCTTCATCCTAGGAATAGGGACTGAGGTTGTTATGTTTTAGATAATGTGGAAGATAGTTCCAAAGATGAGCAGCAGAGTAAGCTAAGCTTTTTTTTGAATAAGTCAAGCCTAGATCCTGGGCACTTGCTTAGAGAACTTTATATTGTTAAGGCGTTGTTCTGCGTCTTTCACTGTATTTGAACATTGGCCACAGATATGTTGGAGCATTCTGTGACAGGATTTTGTGAACAAATTTAGCTTTGTTGAACAGAAAGCGCTTTCTTAGAGGCAGTATTTTGAGATATTTATATAGATCCACACACTGTGTTTGGCACTTGTCAGAAACTAGACTCGCACTGTCTGCACGCTTTTTTGTAGTGAATGGGAGTCCTTTTTGTGTTGGACATAGAACAACCATCCCAGATTGTGTGGAGCAATAGTCAAGGTTTGTTTGTATGTGAGATACATAGAACAATTTTCGTGCATCTTCATCTAGAAATGATTTTGATTTTAGCCCAACTGGTAAAAACTTTCTGTGCCGTTTGCTTAGTCAGTGCATGAACATGTGAGTTCCAATTAAGATGCTGGTCAACGACTATTCCTAGAGTTTTATGTTCATTAACGTTTTCAATTGGTGAGGTACCAATATAGATCTGAAGTATGTTTGTTTTCTCAGAATATTTGTAATTTTTGTCTAGTTGTATGATTTAACATGCACTGTATATTTTGTTTTAATTATATTAATAGCATGAGATTTCCGATGCTCCACTTAATCAGATTGTCTGTATCTTTTTGTAACGATAGTTCGCGATGTGTGTTGCAACAGTTTGTATCACTCGTGTAGATAGTACAGTCATCAGCAAATAGGTCACAGAATGCGTGTTCGACGTGTAATGGAAGGTCATTAATGTATATGGCAAAAAGTAGAGGCCCAAGAATAGAGCCCTGAGGAACGCCGGTATTTATTATGGTTGGGTATGAGCAAGAGTTATTGTAAGAAACTACATGTTTTCTGTCTGACAGGAATGAATTTAATTATCCGTCACTAGTTGAAGGTTTACTTTTTGATGTTTTCTATTTTTCTAATTAAAAATAGCGTGATCTATCATATCAAATGCTTTTTTAAAGTCTACAAAAACTGCCCCACATATGTTAATTATTATATTAATATTTAAGTGCCCAGTTGTCAATCATCTTAGTTAGAAGCTGTGTTGACATGAATTGTTTAGGTCTAAACCCCGACTGACTATCAATTAGCAAGCCGTTTGTTAACTAGGTGTTGTTGTAGTGTAATTTTATGTATGTGTTTTTCTAGTGGTTTGAGGATAGCGATGAATATTAAGGAGATGGTGGCCTATAGGTTTATACGCCCAAGGTTATTATTGTCGGAAGAGCCAGGTTTTAAGAGAGGATATACCTTATCGACTTTTTAAAGTGCCTACGGAAAGTAGCTCCGTGCGATACATTGATTGTATATGTATGTAAGCGAATCACTAATAGCTGGAGCATCCGCATAACGCAGTATTCGATTACTGACTCCGTCAAGTCCCTGATGAGTTATTATCTTTAATCCTAGAAAGATAGTTATACACTTCATTAACTGTCATAAACGGAATGTTGGATGGGAATTTTTTTATTGTGTTGGTACATTTTGTTCTCACAAAATACTGACAGCCTGCCTAAGTCACAAGGTGAATTTTGGTATATTGTAGATTTAAGACTGTTTATTTCTGCCTGAAGGTAATTGCTGAAGTCTGTGGGAGTAAATGTTGTATTAGGGATTGACCAGACTGACAGATTTCTTGCTTGTTCGCTATGCTTTCCAATATATCTTTACTGTTTGTTTTTTGTTCTGAACCAAATTTTTAAAAGTTAAATTCTTTTTTTCTCTACGAATTAAATATTGCACGTTGTTCCTTCTGTTCTCTGTATATGTTAAAGTCCTTGTTTTTGTGAGCTTGATCTCTCTGTCTCATGGCGTGTAGCACTGCTTGTGTGATCCAAGGAGATTTGACCTGTCGTTTCACACGAACTTCTTTAGTTGGTGCGTGGTTTATCAAACACACAAAGAAAGATACGTGTCCAATGGGCAATGGCGTCGTCGGGATCAGAAAGCTGGTAAACACTGGCAAGAGGTGCAGTTCGCAAATCATTGTAAAATAGTTTCACGTTGAAATGTTTAAAACTTCTAAATTTAATACTGATATGTTTTATTTCTTGGAGCTTTATATATTATTCTTTGACCACGTGCAACATATAGGGTAGTGGTCACTCATCGCGACAGTAGGAACAGAGCATTCTATAATATTGTCTGCACAGGTGACGTAGATGTGGTCAATTATTGTGGATGATGCATTTGTTACCCTGGTAGGCTGGTTGACTATTTGTTTTAGGTTGTAAGATAGGATGATGTTTTCCCATGTTTGGTTTATGTTGTGCATGTCGATGTTGAAATCGCCTAGAAGAATAATTTCTTTGGCAGTGGTAAATACTTTATCCATCATAGTGGTGAAATCTTCATACCAGATGGCTCCTGCACTGGGATTTCTATAAAGATACCCGACTAGAAATTGTCCCCTGAGTCGGTAGTTTTATTTCTAACCATATGCACTCGGTCTCTGCTGTCTCTAAATCGCTTCTGCGGCGATAACTAATAGAAGTGGAAATATATACTACAATACCTGTTTCTAGCTTTCTACTTGAGTCTCGCCGAACTGTTTTAAAACTATTTAGGGCAATTTCACCATCTGATATTTTGTCGTTTAAGCGACTTTCGGAAAGTCCAAAAACATGAAAATTTTTATTTAGAATTTGTGTAAGCTCAGGAAGTTTGCCTAATAAATGGTAAATGTTCAGGTGGCCCAGCCGTAGACCATCCTTAATTAGCCATTGTGTCTGATAGGTATGCATTTTATTTTGGCGAGTGGTTTAAAAAGAAAAATAAAAAAAGCAATTTTAAATACGAACCCACGAAAATTTAAACTAATTAACGTCACTAAGTAAGTGAAAATGCAAATGTTAGTACTTAACGTACGAACACTTGGTACAAGTATTGCTAAAAAAAAAAAATCACAATTAACTGAAATTGTCAGTAGTATATTAAAATAGTCACACAACAGTAGGCACGCACGTTTTCACACCACAACACTAAAATTCTAACAAAGTAATTAAGCAATACTGAGAGGATACGAATTAAAAAAAAGGAAAAATGAAAAAAAACTTGCAAATTTATGAAAAGAACTGTCGAAGGCCTGTAGCCAAATGAATTTAAAGTGTTTTGAGAAAGTACCGTAGTACTTATTACTTTATACGTCACAGTAATCAATTAATTTTTCAGGGGAGAGACGGCTTTGGTCGCAGGGATTAAGTCAATGAAAAAAAAAAATGAGTGGATTAATCATCGATAATGGATGTCTCTGTCAGGTACATAGTAAGGCCCGCGTTGCACAGACATCATTAGTGCTTGGCTGAGTGATGCTGGACTGAATTGCATCAGGTAGCCAAGTTCTGGGTTCCACTGAGCACGATCAGAAAGGCTACGGGAGGAAGCTTGACGACTGTAGATTTCGTCTGCAGTGGTTACAACACTTGTAGGAGATTTTTGGGTCTGTGACATTGTGGCACTGCTTCTTGAACTGTCATATAATGTGTTTGTGAGGGGCTGTCTTATAGGTAGTGGAGGAAACATAACATCGTAACGTTCGGCTTCCTGGCTGTAGGTGGCGTTCTGTTTGTTGTTAGGTACTTTGTTGGTTACGGGAGCGCTTCTTTGAGGGACGGGTAAGGTGTGTTGTGCATTTTAATGAAGGGCTGATCTCATGGTAGATCGGTTTGTGTTCTGTGTGTCTGGTGGGTTGTCGTGTTGCGTTCGCTGTGGGTACTTGTTTTTTTTTTTTTTGCTAGGATGCTGCTACCTAGTTTTGATGTATGTATTTGATCTATTTAAAGACGTTTCTTTGGTGCTCAAGAGTTGCTTGTGAAGAAAGGAGTGTTGTCGATATAGCCAATGTTGTTGTGTTCACAATAGCTCTGGATTGTCTTGTTGTTGGTGTCGGCTACGCGACGTTGGAAGCCATAGCAAGGTGGAATAATGGATGACATAAAAAATGGAGGTGTTAGGAAATTTTTGTTTTATTGTTGTGGCCAGTTTGGAAATCGCCGAAGGGTTAACGCTGTGTCCATTCATTATGTCGTTGATCCCTACATGTAAGCTGTTGTTCTTGTAAGTAATTATGATGTATGTCGAACCTATGAATTCTATCAATTAATCTTTCAGTTCCAGCTCCAGGTATCGCTAAAACTGAGACAGTTTCCTCTTTTGAAGTAGACATCCGATCATTGTAAATGCCTTTTAGGAGAGAGTCGCCAATTATAACATGTGTTGTTTTACTACATGGTTGTTGATTCGGCTTTCGTTTTGATTCTTGTTGCCGCCATTGATTTTCCTCGTGTGAATCGTCCTGAATAGGATGGGTGGTTTCAGCGGATGGGTGGGGTGGCAGTATCTGAGCTGGTAGCGGCGTTCGTGCTGGTTCCGGTTGTACCGAACTCTGGTTAAGGGCGGTAAAACCTGTTTGCTTACTTTTACACTAATAGGGTAAGCTTCGTTGCGCACTTGTGTATCCTCAACTTTTTTGATGTTATGTTGGTGCTCCTTGCGGCGTTTGTTTGATGTATGTTCTTTGGATGGATCTCCAGAAGCATCAGGTACTATAAGAGTATGTTCCGAGTGCTTTGTTTTATAAATCGAAAAATCGCTTCGTAGTTGCTCGACGACGTGTTTCATATTGGAATTATCTTCTCTCAGATGCAGTATTTCCTGTTTGAGTAGTTCGTTTTCTGTGCTGATTGATTTATAGACATTAGTCGTCAGATCGGCAATTAGTGTTCGAAGGGTGTCCTCCATTTTTAGCATCAGCTCCTGGCAGCACTGCGCATTTATCATGTGAGTGACTTCTGGGTGATTTTCACGTGATAATGTTTCATCTGTTTGTGTGCTAGTGTCTTTAGGGCCCATTGGATATTCTATGGCCAGTATAGGTTGAGAAAATGGAGTATTTGCTACTGTGTCGCTCATTGGAAGGTCGCGTGCTGCGGGAGGCAAAGTGGATGTATTTGTGGGAGAGTGTATGCTAGAGTTAATGTAACGAATGTGCTGAGTCAGGATGTTTGTGCTGCACCAGTTATCACTATCGATAACTATGAATTTGCAGTAGTGCACTACTTCACATACCTAGGGTCTACCATCAATGACAAACTCTCACTGGATACAGAAATTGACAGCCGCATCGGCAAAGCTGCAGCTACCTTTGCCCTCCTCACATCGCGTGTTTGGGGAAACTCCAAACTCCCAATGAAGACCAAAGCTGCAGTATATAATGCCTGCGTCACCAGCAGTCTCCTATATGGCAGTGAGACCTGGACGACCTATGCTAAACAAGAAAGAAGGCTCAATACCTTCCATTTACGGTGTCTACGCCACATCCTCGGCATCTCGTGGAAAGACAAAGTGACAAATGTGGAGGTGTTATCCTGTGCTGGCCTTCAAAGCATGTATACACCGATTAGACAGCGCAGACTACGCTGGCTTGGCCATGTCCGCCGCATGAAAGATGGTCGCATCCCGAAGGATATCTTCTACGGACAATTAGCAGATGGCAAGAGCTGAGGTTCAAAGATGTGTGCAAGAGAGATATGAGGGCACTGGACATGGATCCAGCAACATGGGAGGACGAAGTGGCGATGCTATTTACGGCGCCACCTGAGATTGGGCGAAAAGAGGCTCACACAACAAGCAGAAGAGAGGAGAAAACGTCGAAAAATAGCAGCTGAGGAAAATAAGCAGCTGAGGGCTGTCACCTCAGGGGCGCATTCCCATAGTCACTTATGACTGAAGGGGCTATTATTATTATTATTCTTTTATATAAAAAACACGAAGAACTCACTTATGGGATATCACCCAATCTCTGACAGAGTCATCTCTATACGCCTGAAAGCTGCGCCAACCAACGCGACAGTAATCTAGGTTTATCTGTCCAACTACAGTTTGTGATGATGATAAATTGAATTTTTTTGTGGCTAGCGTCGCAAGACAATCGAAAGTGTACACACACACACACAAAAGATGTATTAATTATACAAGGAAGTTGGAAGGCAAAGGTTGGTGCTGAGGCTGACGCGGGTTAGTTAGACTCATGTGGAGAATACTGTAACAACGAATCCAACGTGAGAGGAGTCAAGCTGTTATATTGTGCAAGCTACAACAAACGAGTACTAGCATATACCATTGGAGAGCATCACGACATCTAGACGAAATACCTGGCAATCACACAGTTGACAAAACCTTAATCACATCGATTTTATACCATGTCCATAGACCTACAGCACAGTTGTGAACAGACCTCAAGCTAGACCATTCCCTACACCAGATGTGGGAAGTGGCCAAGACTTAGTAGTAAAATAAAAGGTCAAGGTAGTCCTATAGCAGATACTGCCGTAGGGGAGTGAAGTGTTAGAGACTTCCCCACACTAGGCCCAGCATCGAGAAATGGGGTGGCCAGTTTTCTTCCTCATTGCCATTTCCTTCCATAACTCAAGAACAGGTACCCATTTACAGCTGGGTAGACTGGAGCGTGTCGATACCATGAATCGAATCCGGCACGTTTGCCGCGAGAGACCATTAAGTAGTACAGAACGTAATCAGAACCGTGTGCAAATGAAAATCATGATTATCGTATGCTGGGTGTGTCATACAGCAGCCATAGCCCTGTTTGTTCACTATTTGCTACCCTGCTTAATAACTACTGCAGCTGTCATGAAGGATAACTCACCACGTCGTCTCACAGCCACCTCCTACGGCTCGTGGGGAATGACCTTAACTACACTCAAATTAGTTGTTTAAATAGTAGCGGAAGTAATTCTGCCAGTTTTAAAATATGAACTGCATTAAACGGATGATTTTGGGGGTTTATTCGTGATAAACTAAAAACAATGGATGGGTTTGAAAAAAAAATCGAAAAAAGGTGATTAGTCTTACGAGGACAAAAGACAAAGAAAGTAGTCTACGTTACGGCCACAAGGCCTTCGCCAGGAAAAGAAAGAAAGTGAAGGCTAGATAGGAGACATAAGAACTTAAAGAAATAACTTAAAAAACCTAGGTACTTCCCTGAAAAAGCCATGCTTCGCCTTCAGAGAAGTACCTAGGTTTTATTTTTATATTTCTTTAAGTTCTTATGTCTGCTATCTAGCCTTCACTTTCTTTCTTTTCCTGGCGAAGGCCTTGTGGCCGTAACGTAGACTACTTTCTTTGTCTTTTGTCCTCGTAAGACGAATCACCTTTTTTCGATTTTTTTTCAAACCCATCCATTGTACTCCACTCCACGTCTTACCACAGTTCCCCTCAACTTCCTCGATTAAACTAAAAACAACGCTCTGGGCGTTACGGTGTGACGGCAGTTACAAGTTTGCAAAGCTCTGAGCGTTGTTCTGGAGACAAAGAGTTTTAAAAAAGAATGTCTTCATCAGCCAATAAACTCTGCCAAATTTGACACAAACGTATAATAATATTGAGTAGTTGTTGTTCATGCAAGTCTGTTGCTGCTATACGTGAGACATTTATCCTCTTCTTCTTCCTTCTTCTTCTACTTCTTCTTCATACACTCTCTGACGTCTACTTGACAATTTTCAAAGAAAGCAGTGGTCAGCTGAAGGCTAATTGCATCCCCATAGAGTTTTTTCCAGAAATGGTATTGGTGATGGCCATATGTACTTTTGATCCAGGTATTGCTTAGGGGCAGATTGCGCATGCGCAAGACAGAATAGTTCCACCTGAACTACACGAAGGCCTGTTACTACATGGAGCTTGAAGGCGAAGCAGGAAAAAAATACAAGGCACAATGATTATTTATCCATTGTTTCCACCTTGTCTGAGAGCTCGCTACGGATTGTTTCCACCTTTGTCTGAGAGCTCGCTACAGATTGTTTCCTCCTTTGTTTCCTACGGAGTGTTTCCACCTTTGCACGAGAGCTCCCTACGGATTGTTTCCATTTTGTCTCATATCTCGCTACAGATTGTTTCCACCTTTGTCTCAGAGCTCGCTACGGATTGTTTCCACCCTTGTCTCATAGCTCGCTACGGATTGTTTCCACCTTTGCCTCTAGCTCGCTACGGATTGTTTCCACCGTTGTCTCAGAACTCGCAACAGATTGTTTCCACCATTGTATAAGAGCTCGCCCCTGATTGATTCCGCCATTGTCTGAGAGCATCCTATGAATTATTTCAACCACTGTCTGAGAGCATTGTTTCGTGAGACCTATTTCATTTCAGTTCTCGCGTTCTGGATCCTTCAATGTCCAATCTTACTTCCCTTTGTTTTTCTGCAGAATCATGTTTTTTGTATTTCCTTTTTGAACATGAAATAATTTCTGTCTGATGCGTTCAGGACTGCTCTAATTATTCTTCATAGGTAATGATAAAACTAATACGGATGAAAAACCTATGGCAAGGCACAAGTAAAGAAATAAATTACAACTAATCAGAGCATGTAAATTCCCAGTAGCAACATACGGCTGCGAGACATGAACCCTCAATAAAACAGTTGCAAAAAAGATTACATCATTCGAAATGAAATGCTACAGAAGGATGTTGAGAATACCCTGGACAGAAAAAAAGACCAACAGAGAAGTACAGCACTCACTAAACGTAGGGGAACATTGGCTCCTAAATACCATCGCAACAAGTAAGCTGAAATTTTTCGGTCATATAAAAAGACATAATAGTCTGGAAAAATTAGTAATGGAAGGCATGATCCCTGGAAAAAGGGGAAGGGGACGACCTAGACGACGGTGGGTCCAGGACATCACAGAGAGTCTGAACATGTCTTTCGATGATGCAGGTCGACTTGCCCAGAATCGTGATGCGTTCAGAGCAGCTGTAATGGAGACAACGTTCTGGAGAGAATACGTCACATGATGATGATGAAGGTAATGATAAATGCTTTTTCCATCCTCGATGTCTGTCAAGGATAAAGATTTTCAAGACATCTGTGTGAAACGCACCTTTACGGATCATTGACACTGTGCGTTACTGACACCCCCCCCCCCCCCCCCGTCTTAAAATAGAGCTGCACTTTTGATTCTTTTCAATGAATCACTGGTCCTCCCGCCTCCTCCCCCTTTTTTGGGAAGTGATTATTTTTCTTTTCTTTTCTGTTATTTTATTATTATTATATTTTGACTTTGACCGTTTCCTATTTTTTTTTTTTTTACCATTGTTTATGCACTTGTTATTTTCATATACAGTTTTGTTTGTGGAGATTAAAATTATTCGTCTTGGTAAATCAACATTGAAGTTCACGTCTTGCCTTTGTAACCATTATCTTATTTATAATTTGACTGTAGCACACTATTAGTGTTTTATGTCTGTCTGACTGTGTGCTTTGTTTGCCACCCCAAACTGAAAATAAAAAGTAATAAAAGACTATCTTTGACAGATGTGTGTGTCAACCCCCTGGGAATGCAGTCATACGAGATTCCAGACAAAGCCATCACTGCCAGTTCCTCCTACGACAAAACTTCTGTGGGTCCTGAGAACGCAAGGTGAGTTGCCACATAGGGCTAACAAGACACTTGTCTCTGTGTCGTAAAGTATGGTGTGTCTCGAGTGTCTTAGAATTATAGGCACCCTCCATCCGAAGAAAAAAATTCGGTAATGTTCGCCTATAGCCCCACCGATGTCCTATTGTAACTTTTCGTTTACTTTGTACATCGACTTTAAGCAAACATTCGTACGATATCCATATCGACTTTTTAATCAAGATTTAACGCGGGGAAACAATATGAATTTTGCGTTTCTGTCGCTGCAGCATACTTGTTTGTGCCGCGTACTTCTCGTGGCTAAGGTCATGGGTTCGATTCATGGTATCATCGCGCTCCAGTCTACCCAGCTGTAAATGGATACCTGACTTTGCTCTTGAGTTAGGGAAGGAAAAGTATCGAAGAAGGGAACTGGTCACCCCACCTCTTGATGCTGGACCTAGTATTGTGAAGTCTCTAACACTTCATTCTCCTACGGCAGTATCTGCTATGGGACTATCTTTACCTTTATATATATATATGCTCTTTAATAATTATAATCACAGTGTTTTATACATATATTTATATATATAATCACAATTTGATTATAATTATTAAAGAGAGTCAGAGGTAAACCAAAAAAAAAAAAAAAAAACACACACACACACACAGACAAGATATCTAGATACAGAAGTGAAAAAGAAGAGGAATTCGTGGAAAGACCTCGCGCGAAAGGCATCTGACAGGAGGATTTGGCATGCGTTTGTTGAAGGCCTATGCTCCTTGGGGAGCTAACAGGTATCTTAAAATAGTTCTGTATGTTTTAAAGTCAATACATGTCATTATCTTACAAACAAATTAATTATATTTATTTATTAATTTTGTAACGTTGTGATTATAATTATTGACTGTCGTGACCACCGGAGGAACATCATTTATGCTATTGGTATTTCGTACGAATGTTTCCTTACTTGAAAACTCCCATTCCAAGTACAAAGTAAACGAAAAGGTACAATAGGACATCGGTGGGGCTAAAGGTGAACATTACCAAAAATTCACCTTTCCTATATAGTACTATTTCTGATGTGCAAAAATGTGAATGGAGTCCACAAGAAATGGCCAACTAGGGAACTGTTTCACCACCAGGGCCTGAAATAGAATCGGTAAATCCCATTTCAAATAATGTATTCCTTTCTTATTGCACAGCAAGAACTTGCATGCGCTTTTCCAAGACCTGTGCTCCAGTGTGAACCGAAAGGTATTGATAATGATGATGATGATGATGATTAATACATTGCCAGCGCTTTTTATGTACAAGGAAAAGCTCAGGCCATTTGCTGAAATACTTTCATATGTAAATAATAATATATATATAACTTATCACCACTGCTACATTTAAGAGGAAATCCCTGGTGCGACCCCCCCCCCCCCCATTTTTTTCCCCCAATGCATTAGCGACGCCTCTGTGCACAAACAGTACAGTGTATACCTAATAAATTTCACCTGTCTGTGTTGTTTACATACCTTCTATTCTAATGTCGAGTATGCAGCACTTACAAGACTGACAGAAGGAACCGTTTTCGTCATGCTAGACATCTTTCAGTGCTCACACCAAAGCTACAACATGATAACTTTGACCAGCATTCTTATCTTCATCCCTGACTCACGATTATCATCTGTGATAGATGAGGCTGTTAAGCGCTGACATCAGGAGAATTGTTACAATTACCGGCATGAACAGAAGTACCTGTAGTTGTGTATTTTCTGTGCCATTCCAGCAATGTTTAGTTAGAAAACGCGGGGTTGATACATTTCATTCATTCATTCATCCATTCATTGATTCATCCATTCATCCATTCATTGATTCATTGATTCATCCATTCATTGATTCCTCCATTCATCCATTCATTGATTCATCCATTCACTCATTCATTGATTCATCCATTCATTCATTCATTGATTCATCCATTCATTCATCCATTCATCCATTCATTCATTGATTGATTCATCCATTCATTCATCCATTCATTCATTCATTGATTCATCCATTCATTCATTCATTGATTCATCCATTCATTCATTCATTCATCCATTCATTCATTCATTGATTCATCCATTCATTCATCCATTCATTCATTCATTGATTCATCCATTCATCCGTTCATCCATCCATTCATTCATTCATTGATTCATCCATTCATCCATCCATTCATCCATTCATTCATTCATTGATTCATCCATTCATTCATTCATTCATCCATTCATCCGTTGATTCATCCAATCATTCATTCATCCATCCATTCATTCATTCATTCATCCATCCATCCATTCATTGGTTCATCCATTCATTCATCCATTCATCCATTCATTCATTCATCCATTCATTCATCCATTCATCCATTCATTGATTCATTCATTCATCCATTCATTCATTCATTCATTGATTCATCCATTCATTCATCCATTCATTCATTCATTGATTCATCCATTCATTCATTCATCCATTCATTCATTCATTCATCCATTCATTCATTCATTCATCCATTCATTGATGCATTCCTTACACTTCAAAAATATAACGCCAAGGCTTTGTGTCTCGTGCCACCGTTTTAAGTTCTTTTCATGCCATCTTTACCCCTTCATGTCTGTCTCAAATTCCATTCTTCGTGTATTTGTCGGTTTCTATTTCTGTCACCATGGTGATTCAAGAACAAGAAATGCCTTGGGATGTTGTTAACTGCTGTCCTCAATGTCAGCGCTGTCCGACGCCAACGTGTTCACTTCATCTCGTGTACCACTGTTCTTTATCTCGCTTTTTCCATCGGTTAAACATTTGTCATCTTTTTAATTGTGTATTTTAGGAAAGCACCAATTTATGTCATTATTTCAGCCAATTTAAATTAATTTAAATTAATTTAGAAGAGATATTTTAAGTGTTTTCTTGTCTTTTAAAAAATTGATTTTCAGCACGTTTTTGCCTGATATTGTAGTCTTAACCCTCTATTTGCTAACTGTGACGGTAATTCAATCTAGGTTAATGTTTTAACTGCTTGGTCTACATCCGCATTTCTGAGGAAATCTGTTGTGACATTTAGCATCTGATGTTAAAAACAACAGGTTACTTGACCAGTAACAACTACAAGTACATTAAGAGATGTCTAGCCCCCAGCCACACGATTATATCACTGTAGTGCAGTTAAGGATAATAAACCGTGCAGCCGACATATGTCGTTGTACCAGCTGTAAGGTTTCTTTTCGACAAGGTGCACATCTGTCTTTTTGGAGCTGAGTTTACTTTAGCAAACGAGAATAAACTCAGAACTACGAACCAAGGATCACATCGCGTGCTAACACATGTAGCTGTTAATCTTTTATTAATCTAATTTTTTTTTTTTTTTCTAATTAGAATCGCCCGCACCCTACTCGTGACATTAAGATCTTTTATAGATGCATCTGACGCAGTTAACTCCCTCTGATCTTCATGGGAGAGAACTGATACCCTGGTGCTGTAATGAAGTCAGGATTTAGTTCAGCAACATTCTTGTTCATGTCATACAAGGCGACTACGGAGAATGATGCGTGGCGCGAACAATGAGGTAGTCGCCTGCTAGCGTGGCATAGTAGTTTTGAAACCAACAAAACAGGAATCAAGTAGAAGACAACATTAAACTAGATCAGTGGGCTAAATGTGGCCCACGTAAAATCGTTTTGTGGCCCGCGCTCATACAAAAATATTTCTGTAATTATATATATATATAATCCCAGCTTTTTCTGTCAGTAACGCTAAGGGATGAAACTGTGGTTGAAAGTTAGACATTAATTGTATTGTTTCCCTTATATGTACTTTCCCGAAAATAGTACCACTTATTTGTAGAATGCACAAATGACGGTGTGCACAAAAATATTTATACAATGTGTGATCCCGTATACACACTTTGGGATCCTCGCTGCTGCGCAGTGGTTTTTAAAAAAATATTTTTCAATAAGTAAAATTAAAATTGCCGTTAGGTATTGCTGCTTTTGAATTTAATTCCCGTCTTATGACGGGCTTTTACACTAGTATGGTATAATTAATACTTTTGAAATTAGACTCAAAACGTCCGGAGCAAAACAATGTTTTACTGCCGGCAGTCTGCATCCGAAAGTTCGATTGACATTGATATCTAATCTAGACTCTGGTTACAGAAAATCTAACCCCCTCCCCTCCCCACCACTACCAAAACTTCCCATTAGGAGTTAAGAATAAAACTAAAATCAATTCAATAGAAATCCAATGCTCATTGTAATTTTTATTGTATTTTATTTTTAATTTCACACTCTTCAACTTTCGTCAATTTTTTACTGAGATCTTATTTTAAATAATTTGTTATCGTGAATGATCCGCGGACTTTACATTTTTGGTTTATGTGGCCTCGGGGTAGAATAAGTTGGACCACTCTGAACTAGATGGACAAAGATTATTGGACGCAGAAATAACAAGGACAAAGAAGACATGAAATTAACTGGAGCAATGTTCTTAGGTCACGATGACTGGAGAGAACGGATAAATTGGCGAATAATATAAAGTGATAAGGAGTTTCAGTATGTTTAGGTAGAGCACGAATAGGAGAAGACACGTATAGGGAGTAGGGAGTCAGGATTTAGTGCGTAAAACGTCTCCACGTGTGGAGAAACCTTGTTAGAATCGTGATCTTTACAGATGCCTTCTCAGTAATAACAGCCCTGAAGACCACCATGCTAAAGGATTGAAAGATCTGATAAACTCACTTAAAAGTCTGGCCAAATTCTTCAACAAGTTCACAATCCAGTGGATACCAGCCCATTTCAACATCCCAGGCAACGAAGAGGCAGATAAACTTGCTAAAGAAGGGGGAGCCCTGCAACCAAAACGATATAGAGACAATTTATGAAATGGCTAAAACAACTGTAAAATTCATATTCAAGTCCAAATGGGACAGAGAACACCCAGGTCACATACAAGATGATGCCTACTACCAGCTATTTAGGCGAGATAAGGTCATCATTTTCCGCTTACGTACTGGTCACAATAGGTTGAGGTACCATCTATATCACAAGTACATGATTGGTCCAACAGATCTCTGCTCCTGTGGCACCAGCCCCATGAAAGACGAACATCTGCTCCAGTCCTGCCCAACTTACAGCAGAGAACGGAGTAGCACATGGCAACAACCCACTTCTTTCCATGAAAAAACTGTTTGGAGATGTCAGAAACCTTGAGCTGACTACTGCCTTTATTAGACTCATTAATGTAGAGGTGTGAGGGCGAACGAAGAAGCAGAAGAAGTAGAAGTGTGGTTCTTAAAATGGGTGTTACCTATTCCCTGATCAACTGAATGTGCAGCTACACTTCATTTAATTTCTTTTCTCAGTTCCTCTATTTGGTTGTCATTTTTCCTTCCCCTACTTTTATTATTCTTTGTTTATTTTTGCTCGCATGTTGTTGTTTTTTCTTTTTTTTTTTTTTGGGGGGGGGGGGGGGGGGGTCGTGGGGGGGGGGGGGGGGGGGGGGGGGGGGGGGGGGGGGGGGGGGGGGGGGGGGGGGGGGGTTCCACCGTTTCTGACTTCTTCTCGTTTTCTCATTCCGTCCTTTCGTTTATTGGCCGCCATTGCCTTTGTTTCACTTCCTGTTCCTGTTTATGGGCCGCCATATTTTGAGACGACATTGGTGTGACGAAATGGACGACCTCTATCGATCTTTGGTTCTCTCCGGCAGTATCGGTACATTTGTGGTACTGATTTTTATTATGTGCTGTCAATTATCGCACTTTGCGTTCTTTTCTTTCTTTCTTTCTTCTTTATTTTTCTGCTAAGTAGCAGATATTTGATTTGATGAAATCACCCTGTAGTTTGATTATGGAAAGAAGCCAACAACACAATTGATAAACAGTACATGAACTGGAGACAGGAAGGTGCAGAGATGCAGATTAAATCAACAGACAATCAAGATAATCTTCTGTCCAGTTTCATTCGGGAAACAGATTTAACTCATCATTTTCTTAAAAATAACCTTAAAATGTAAGTTTTTGATTGTTTCTTCAAGACAACATTTTAATTTAAAGTATTGCAGACTTATTATTATTATGGATCAACATGATAAGATGGCTGCAATTAAAAACCTGTCAATTTTGACGGGTTATTGCTAGTATTAACATATTTCGCTAGATTTGTGACAACTTTATGCCCCATACATACAAATCAAGTGCTTTGTGGACTTCGCTCATGTCACGAAAGGGTGTTGATGTTATTAAGTCTAAAGGGAGCCGCGCTGGTGTAATGGCTTCGGCGTTGTACTGGCGACCAGGTGTTCATGGTTCAAACCCGGGTGGCGGCGTTTGAAGAAATGTTTACGGCCGGAAATTTGACTGAATAACCTGAACGGCTCCTGTGATAAACCCTCTGTGGATGGGAAGGAGCGAAGCTCCTGACCGGGTTGGAAGGAAAGTCCTCAGGTTCCCCAGCCTCGCAATGACATGTCATTGGGCCGAAGGGCTGAAAACCCGAGTGCCGCTGGTTAAGAAAAAAAAAAAAAAAAAAAAAAAAAAAAAAAAAAAAAAAAAAAAAAAAAATTAAGTCTAAAGATATCCTGGACAAAAAAGATGTATCAGATGATACCAGGATAGTGCCAGGTAAGAGACTGGTCTTACAAGAAATACCCCCTTTTCTGAAAAGAATAAGTGTGTATTGACATCAAAGGTTATAATTCAGCTGTATAAACCTCCAGGTATGAAGAGAGTGAATGTCCTGAAAGTCTATTTGCTCCCTTTCAAGATCCGCCTTTGGTATTATGTGTTATTATTAATGTTGTTTATGTTGGCTAATTAAGGTCTATCTCTATATCTATAATATGTATCAACAAAACTTGTAACTCAATGTAAATAATTTCAGCAAGTCTGATGGTACATATTTACAATTTATTTAACCTATACCGGTTCTCTTTTCGGTTAGGTAACTTAAAGAAAAACTCAAAGGTATTTACAGCATAAAATAAATAAACATATAAACTTTAATTATCAAACAGAATCCCGTACTTAAGTTTCTATTTTTCTCTACACCGATTAATATTATAATTCACTATAGTTTGTCACTGAGTTGAACTGTGAAGGTAGTAATAGATACATTCTGTCCATAAGTAATCATCCTTCACTGTGTCTTTATTTCTTTATATTTTATTTTCTATTGGTATATGCTGAATAGGCTGACCAGTGGCTGTGTGTTGCCACTTATCTTGTAGTTGAAGAAATCAAACACACTCCTGCCATGGGCTAACACGTATGTGAATTGCCAGGCAGTGGAAAATGGGTGACTGGCTACACTGACTTCACGAGCACTTGCACCTCAGAGTCCAACAGAGTTAGATGATTCAGTTACTTCTAGTACTTTGCAGGATAAAGCCTGGAATACAAATAATCACAACCCCAGTATGGTCCAGCACTATTCTGTCCCTACATACAATGGACATAACACACAGTGTCAGACATTGTGCTAACATATGCACAAGACAATTTACCTCACTACCAATCACAGCCAGTTCACTGTGACTACAATTTCCTTATAAATCCTAAGTTAGATTCCTTTGTCCATGATCTGCTTCCATACAATGATTTGGTCTAGTATAAAGTTACTAAGTAATATCTTGATCGATTCATTACAACAATTCCTGTCAATCCTTCCTTAGGTTCCTGATAAATGTCATTCCTTTAAGAATTACTCCTTCAAATACATTATCAAACTTACAGTCGTATTTTTTCCATCAATTTCAGTTATTCTACACATTTCACAATGCTGGCTTTCGTCTCTAAAAGTTAACACATGCTTGCGTTCCAGCCGGCAGCACACTCGTCCTGTAATATTTCTTAACACATGCTATGCACTTCCTAACACACCATCGGATTAATCATAGCAAAAATACATAAATATATACATAGATATATATAGAGTCATTCTTACCCTCAGGCAAAACACACAAGCTGTTAATGGCATCTAATGTCTGCGCTACAGATGCGGATGGCAAAGGTACATGACGATTACACTGTTACCGCTTCTTCTGTTCAGCTTGTAGTTTTTGAATTTTGTGGCCTCAATTTAGCCAAGGGCAAGGTCTTATATACTAGCGCATCCGCCGTATCGGATGACGTGGGTCAAAAACGGTGATAAAAATCTCAAACTGAGGCATAATTTTCCTATCTGATCAATGAGTAAAAACTAGTTTTTCAATTATCCTCATATATTTATGGGACGATTTTGGTCATCTAAAGCGTGAATTATTCTGTGAATTATTCTGTATTGATCTATCTACTAATTAGTTAGTTTGCAAAATGCATTTTAATATATGCATGCTTTAACTAGCTAAGTTGGGACTAATCCTGATGTAACGAAGCTCTTTCACTCGATATTTCTCTTACTAGAATACTATTCGAGAAAGTTTTTACACCTACCTCTAACATAACATTCCCGTTGTGGAATTATATAATCCTTCCCGGTGATACTTCGTTATTCTTTTCAAAATTAAATAGCATTGTCCCATCGGTTACACAGAATGGGCCTCTATGTTTAGGCATATTACGTTTCCTAACACACAATAATAAGGGTGCGTTTTCATTGGCTATTGTATCAGAGAGTTCTCTACCTATGGCGTACAGTATGGTCAGATTTACCGTGTTGTGAGACAGACTAAATCACGACAGCTCCAAAGGTGGGTTGTAATGGATGTCCGACGTCTTCTATCTCCAGACTTGATGGTTCACTCTGGAAGGCTCTTTCCTGTCCAGCTCCTGATGTTATAATCGTACTTCGGTTGTTGGCATTATTTTTGTTCGCGTGCTTTAAGCTGTTCCCTCTGTTGCGCTGTTCAAGAAAGCCGACCTCTTTTTATGTTCAAAATAGATTGTCAAATTTAATACTCTCATTATTTCTCTCTTAATTCGTAGCTTCTCTGGGGCAAGTTTGTTTACTTGTACAAACACTGTGAATAGAAAGTCTAATACGCCTCTGTCGGTTTCTCCTCTGTTTTAATAAATCTCTGGATTATATTATCTTTATTTTCAGCCGCTGACTCACTTCCTGCCAAAATGGATTGGTCTTTTGTTTTAAATCCCCCGTTTTTTATGTATTTTTACATGACTTTTTTCAAACATTCTGTTTTTTATTAGCCGTGTGAACTCGTTAAATTCTCAGTGCCTTTTGTCAAAACTACTTGATAGCATCTGTAGTCCAGCCAACCAGAACATTGATATGACATCCGTTGTCTTTGATCTCACCGTTTTTGTTTTTTAACGTTCTAACTATAAAGATATGTGTTATCTTTTTCCTTATTTTTCAGCCCCCCCCCCACCCCCCCCCCCCCCCATAATAGCATCTCATTCATTCATAATATTCTTCATTTCCCAGTGAAACCTAGTCCCTTTACGCCAAAACAGTCCTCAGTGTTATTCGCTCAAGGTCATCTCATGCCTATCTCCACTTCCCTCCCCATGACTCCCTGGATATTCCAGACCAAGAACTGCCTTGTAATACCGCCAGCTGTTTGTCTCAGTGTGTGCCAGTGTCGTATATGTGTCTGGTCATCAGTTCAACATTGGTCATATTATTGTATCATGTCAATCCTTCTTGTCTCAGTGTGTGCCACTTGATATGTGTCTGGTCATCAGTTCAACATTGGTCATATTATTGTATCATGTCAGTCCTTCTTGTCTCAGTGTGTGCCACTTGATATTTGTCTGGCCATCAGTTCAACATTGGTCATATTATTGTCTCAGTGTGTGCCACTGATATATTTGTCTGGTCATCAGTTCAACCACAACGGGCTGATCACCCGTTTGCCAGTCACTTCGATTACGGAAACAACAGCAACTGGGTTGATTTGCCATTGCCCTAAAGACGCCACTAGGCGTGATGGGAAACAATGGCAAAGAAAACCTATGTGCTGTTGCCCTAAGACGCCACTAGGCGTAATGGCCACTGACTGCTTTGACCGTCGGTGGCTAAGGACGGAAGAAGAAGAAGATCAGTTCAACATTGGTCATATTATTGTATCATTTCAGTCCTTCTTGTCTCAGTGTGTGCCACTTGATTTTTGTCTGGTCATCAGTTCAACATTGGTCATATTATTGTATCATGTCAGTCCTTCTTGTCTCAGTGTGTGCCACTTGATATTGTCTGGTCATCAGTTCAACATTGGTCATATTATTGTATCATGTCAGACCTTCTTGTCTAAGCAAACACCAGGTTTATGAAAGTCTAACTGTCTGATTGACGTTTTTGTCGCCCTCCATGTTTCGCCCTCGATTGTATGGACTAACTTGGCATTAGAGGTGAAGATTCCTATTGTTTGTAGTGGACTGATGGACTGAGCCTTTTACTGTAAAACCCGTGACATTCTGAGAATATCTTGAAGTTACATGCCGTTTTTTTTTAATGAGGTTTTGTGGGTAACCTTTTTTTTGTAAAGTAAAATTTTACCTCATTTTGGCTAAGTGCTCTCCGTTCAACCTAGACACCGGGTGAGTTGGTTATAGTGGGGCGCATGTCCAAACATAAAAGACCATAAGGTCTGGGTATGATTAAATGTTATTATGTGATTAACCTGTTTTCTAATCGCGGAAGGCCACGAATAAGTGTTAAAAACGGAACGTGTGAAAAGGGAGTTGGTCTGAGCAGAGTTTAAGAAAATTGTAACCGGAGACGTGAAAGTTAAGAATATTCAGCGCTAGAGTAACTCTATGGGTACCTTCAAGTCTTTCATTTTGAATTTCGATGCGACTGGCCCTCACATAGTGCTAGATAGAGACATCAGTTGGTCTTCCCCATCTGGCTTGGGTATACATCTAGATCTTACAGGATCCGGTGTATTTCTGGCATTAGTTTTGTTGTTTCTCGCGGTGACTGGGTACAGTGAAAGAACATGAAGTTGGTGCACGTGATTATCTCCCTCTACCGGCTACTTTTATCAAGATTTAAAAAAAAAAAAGCACTCTCCTGGTGGAACGCGCGCTGACAGATTCCCCAGTAGTAATTCTCTTCTCTAGCATCAGTACCGAAGATAGCGCTCTGTAGAAACAAGATCCTACCGTAAATGTTTATTGTCAATCTCAGCTCAGGTTTATGTATTCTCTCGTCTTGCAGCAAACGAGACATTATAAATGATGAGTGCTACAAAATAACACTTACGTGAAGACAGTTCAATCAACATCCCAGTTATGGCCTCTACGATATGTTGTAGAAATCGAGAAACGATAACTTGTACCTGGGGAGAAATAGTGTTTATCTATAGTGTAAATGAAGGGAACTCCGCCTAGGCCGGTCCCAAGCCCGGCTGAAAAAGGATGAGGGCGGCCTGCATGGAGGCCGTAAGGAGGCAGCCCCTCCACCATGCAAAGACACAACAGGCCAATCACCTGTTTGCTTTAAACTATGATTACGAGTAATATAAGAGAGAAAACCGGACTGATTCTAAAGGCGACGAACTGGAACGGACTACGGACTACTACTTATGGAACTTGGAACACAAGAAGTATAAATGGGAAAGAAGAGGAGCTGGTGGAAGAGATGAGGAAAGCAAAACTAGAAATCCTGGCTATTACGGAAACAAAGAAAAAAGGACAAGGAGTCATGGATCTCGATGGCAACACGCTGCTATACAGTGGTGTACCCACATCTGAAAGAGCTAAAGGGGGCGTGGGTTGCACTGTGGCCAAAAACCAGAAAGACAGTATCAAGGGATGGAACTTTGTCTCGGAGCGCATTATGGTTGTAAAACTAAAAGGAGAAACCATAGTCAACCTGGTCATAGTGTATGGGCCAAATGAGGATGAGAGAGCAGAGGTCAAGGAGGAATTCTTTGAGCTGCTTCAAAGGACAGTGGATGACTGCCTAGATGAAATTATCATGCTCGGAGATTTCAATGCCAGAGTTGGAAATGACCATGCTAGATGGGGTGGAGTTATCGGAAGATATGGAGAAGATACTCTCAATGACAACGGAAAGCGACTCCTTAGATTCTGCAGTGAGCAGAATCTGATCATTACCAACACAAAGTTCCCCCATAAGCGCATACATGCATACACTAGGTGTGAACCAACAAAGAATGAGAAGTCAGTGATCGACTATGCCATTGTTAGGAGGAACTCATTCAAATATGTCCGGGATGCTAGAGTCTGGAGGGGGCCAGAGATTGGAAGTGATCACTACCTGCTTACAATCAAAAGAACAACTGAAAGAGTTGCTCAGCCTATTGATCATGCCCAGCGTCACGCAAGAAACCAAGTAAACGAACGGAAGAAATGAGCATTAAGACCTACAAGCTGAGAGAGCCAGAAATTAAGACCAGATATCAGGGGCTTATTGCTACAGCGGTGAGAAACACAGAAGAACAACCTGATGACTTGGAAACCCTCTGGCTTAAATTCAAGGACATCATAAAGACAGCTGCTGCAGAAGCATGTGGTGAAGTCCGACTTGGGAACAAGAGAAAGAGGACACCTTGGTGGACAGTGGAAGTCAAAGAGAAAATAAGAGAGAAGAAAATGGCATGGAAACAATACTTAGGAGCTAAAAACACAGCAGGACAAATAGAGAAATATAGAGAATATGTGATACTCAGAACAGAAGCAAAGAACAAGGTGCTAGCAGCAAAACAGAAGTCCTGGGAAGAATTTAGAGAAAAGCTAGAAAAAGATGCGCAAGAAAACCAGAAATTGTTCCATAAGACCCTAAAGAAAACGAGGAAGGAAAAACAATGCCCTCTCAAATTTATAAAGGACAAGCAAGGCAAATTGCTTACTGCCCCGAAGGAAGTAATGGAAAGAATATTTCTCAGAACTCCTTGATGGTGAGCAAGGTCAAGCATCAGAAATGATAACCACTAGCACAGAAGAGGAAACAAATGGTAATGAAGATGACATAAAGATGGAAGAACTGAAGGCAGCACTGGAGAAAATCAAGATGGGCAAAGCAGCAGGGCATGATGGTATAACACCAGAAATGGTTAAGTACATGGGAGCATCATGCGACCTATTACTCTTAAGGGTCCTACAGGCAGCGTGGTGCAACAATATGCAACAATGTGCAACAATCATAACACCAATTTTCAAAAAGGGTGACAATCGACAATGTGGAAACCATAGAGGCATATCCCTTCTCAGTGTCCCTGGTAAAATCTACTCTAGAATCCTAGAGCAGAGACTCCGACGCCTAGCTGAGCCACAATTGGATGAGGTCCAGTGCGGATTCCGAGCAAACCGAAGTACTCAAGACCTAATCTTCACATTCAGACAGCTGAGTGAAAAGGCCCTTGAGTATAAGAGTGAGATCCATCTTTGTTTCATAGATCTGGAAAAGGCATTTGACAGGGTCCCCTGGAGCAAACTTTGGGACTGTCTGGCAAGGAAAAACATTCCAGCACCTCTGATTCATGCTATACAAGTCTTGCAGAAATTACGTGAGGACAGCAAGAAGAGTTCAGGACCACCACTGGTGTAAGACAAGGTGATATCCTGTCACCTTATCTCTTCATACTCCGCATGGACGATGTTATCAAGTCATGTAAGGAGAGAACAAGAAAGTATTTAGTGGGGTACTGGAAGATGAGACAGGTATGTATTTCAGAGCTGGCATTTGCTGATGATGTTGTCCTGATTGCTAAATCAGAGGCACATCTCCAATCCAACCTGCAAGTCTGGAAGGAAGAGCTTGAGAAGAGAGGGATGGTCATAAGCAGCTCTAAAACAAAATCCATGGTGATATCACGAGAAGAAAGAAGACATCAGATTAAACTGGGAGAACAGGTCCTGGAGCAGGTCGACCACTTTAAATATCTCGGAGCTATTATAGACCGAAAGGGAGGCATCAAAGAAGAGTTGGCCACTCGAAAAACAGCAGCTGGGAGACTTTTTCAGGCCATAAATCGAGGATTCCTCAGCAAGAGAGAGGTTGGTAAGAAAACGAAGATGGCTGTATACCGCTCCACCTATGTCCCAGTCTTGACATATGAATGCGAGTCATGGGCAATGACTACAGCCCACAAAAGCCAGATCCAAACTTCAGAAATGAGGTATCTGAAGAAGGTGGTTGAAGTAACAAGAAGAGACATGGTCCGCAACCAGACGATACGTCAAGGCCTAAAATCCCACCCCCTACAGACCCAAGTAGAACAGTCCCAACTAAGATGGTTTGGCCATGTCTGCAGAATGGGAAAAGATCGGCTACCACGACAAGCATGGGAAACAAAGAGCCAGGGATCCAGACCCCCAGGACGACCCAGAGTCCGCTGTGAGGACAACATTAGACAATCTTTGAAGGACCGAGGATTAGAATGGAATCAGGCCAGGAGGAAGACAGCCGATAGGATAGTCTGGCGCTCTCTCTTCCAAACCTCTACACCTCACGGTAGAAGAGGAACGACTAAGTAAGTAAGACTTGTTCGTTCACGGTGAGAATTTTTCTTTTTTCCTTTTTTTGCTATGATCCAGTAAATAGAAACACAATGAGAAATTCGATTACCTTCCCCTGACTGTCGATGTATCTGTATCTGTGTTTCAGTAAGGAAGGCTGTTGTTCACATACGAGAAGAAGTTAAGAAAAAGCGTACTGGAGGGTGTTTGCATCTTTTATTTATCTAAAACATTCCATCTGCCTGGCACGCTTGGCGTATCATTTAACCTTTGACATGACGTTTTCACTTATCTCTAGCAAGCTTAGACGGCCAAAGAGGTTGACCTTGCATTAGCCAGATTTGTTAATGATAAAACTGAAAAGGGTTAAAAGCAAACACGGAACAAAATATCAAGAAGTGCACTTTAATTCTCCAGCTATGAGCAGACAGAGGGGAGGAAGATGTTGTCAATCAGTAGGCACAATATAATGTCTGACAGAGATGTTTTTGCTGAATAAATCAGCGGAACGTAAAGTCACGTGAATGAAGATGTATTGCTACCATAAGAGGAAAGGCATGCAGTGTAACCGTTGTCATAGTTGATTAATATGCACATTGCATAACGTCCCTTTTTAGTCCCGTGTTGTTCGCCTCAACATGTACATTAGATTGTTACTGTCACGGATTGCTCTGCAATAGTGGTCCAACAGTGGCCAACACTCAAGAGTATCTAAAGTGGGTCGTCAAAGATGTCTACCTTCGCACAAGATTACTCTTGGCAGAGATGTAGATAGAAGGGTAATGACGCTTCTATCTCAAGGGCGTGGTCACAAGATAATTCAGAAGTCAAGAACAATGATGCATAGGGCCGAGGAAATGTTAACTTATATCTGTCCGTCGCCTTTTGTGAAGAATTAAGCAATGGGTTTAGCCCGTTCAAGCCCCTATCTGGTATAAATCCAGCGAAATTCTATTTTACAAGAAGTAGCTCTATTGATGTAAATATATCTCTAAATGTATATATATATATATATGCAACAATGCAATATATTAGAAGAGTCTTGCTCATACGTTGCTTTGACACTTATAATAACTGAATCAACTAAGATTGTTGTGCTTTAAAATAACATGTAACACATTTAATAATCAATTAGTTTTAACAGGTTAAAATAAATAGAATGATGGTTAATTTTAGATGAAAAGAAAATTTCTCGTCATCGAGATTTGGTTTAAGGATTTAAATTTAAAATTTTATTTTAATGTCCGTTTGCTGGTGCCTGTTAGTTAGCACTTAGCTTGTATGAGCGAGTCCTGCAGCCTTGGTTTTTTGTCGATTCTTTTGTGATGATGACACTTCACAGTCTGGTAGCTACTTTCCTCAAACGGTCTGATAGCTTAGTACCCCGATCTTTTAGACAAAATAAAAAGAAATGCCTCTGCTAAGTACATTTGTGGGTTGCGAATTAACAGGCGCATTGTCTCGCTGTCCACCCACGAATGTTAATCTCTCAGAAGAATCAAATTCCTGAGTACACAGCGTAGCTCAGGGAAGATGATTAAAAATCATCAATATTCTCCGGGTATGAAACTGGGAAAATATGTGCTTGGACAGCGCGAATAATGATTTGCATGGGTTACAATTAACAAGGTACATATATCTCACAAAATGATATGATACACATGATGCACATGTGATTTAATCATCACTCATCACTGTTCTGGTCCGGGGTCACCTCTGCTGTCGTTTTCTGTACGACTAGCAAGAAACAATCGCCAGCGCTTGCTATAGTGGTTTATGGATATACTATTTTCATATGTTGAGGTTGCCAGCCTCATATATAACCACTTAGCAAGAAAAGCATGTCAAATTCACATTTGTAAAACAAATGTTTACACTTACCCCAAAGTAACTTCTTGGAACACAATCTCCTCGCACAGTTTAGAATGGACACTGCACTTTATTAGATTATTCGAATCACTTGGTCTGGGAAATTATAGTAATCCTCTTATGTCGGGTGTTCTGCGAATCACGTGGTCTGGGAAACTTTAGCAATCCTCTTATGACGGGTGTTATGCGGATCACATGCTCTGGGAAACTTTAGTAATCCTATTATGACAGCTGTTCTGCGAATCACTTGGTCTGGGAAATGTTAGTAGTCTTCTTATGACGGGTGTTTTGTGAATCACGTTCTTTGGCCTGGGAAACGTTAGTAATCCTCTTATGACGGGTGATCTGATTCCTTAGGTATCCAGACTTCGTATTTAAAATGCGAGTTTACTTTTAAGTGTAAAATTGCTCAAATACTTCCGATCTGTCACTTATAATTTTGGAATCCTTAGTCCGATCATTCTTTCCCTGGCTTTGGTGAATTGCTGGCTTGACGTGGCAATGCAGTCTGATCTGCTAGATTATATTTCCCCTGGGAGCCGCGCTGGTGTAATGGCTACGGCGTTGTACTGGCGACCAGGTTTTCATGGTTCAAACCCGGGTGTTAGCGTTTGAAGAAATGTTTACGACCGGAAATTTGACTGAATAACCTGAACGGCTCCTGCACATAAATCCCGTGTGGATGGGAAGGAGCGAACCTCCTGACCGGGTTGGAAGGAAAGTCCACTGACACCCCCAGCCTCGCAATGACATGTCATTGGGCCAAAAGAGCTGGAAAGCTCGAGTGCCGCTGGTTAGAGAAAAAAAAATATATATGTATTTCCCTTCCTCTGTTCAAATCCCAGATTGTGCTTCCGACGAATTTCCAATGAAATTCATTATCCATTCATTGTCTCTCAAATCACCTCAATCGAAAGCTGTGGACTAAATAAGTAGGGATGTTTAAATTCATAATCTCCCCCGCGTGTTTTAAAATATTACATTTTAAAATTACATCGCGTGACCTCTTTCTAATAATGCTGTAATACTTTCGCCAACTCACAAACAAATCTTTGAACTCATTTGATGTCCAGATGCTACCTTCCAATATTGTCTTCTGTAATAATCTTAATACAGGGATGGTCCCGGAAGCCATTATCTCATATCGTCTGGCCCTTGCCCATCTCAGACAGCTTCCACAGACAGACAATATGGTATTCTATTGATTCGATCGTATCTGTCAAAGATTAGCTAGACCGACTAAAAGAGATTAACGTAGCACCGCTGACCGACGTAACTAACCTCGATAATACCACAGTTCACCTGGCGGAACGTAAATATGTCTGGGAGTGGTCACAGCAAAAAGAACGTAGGGCAAAACTTAAGCCAAATAATAGGACGATGAAAGAGAGATATACAGAAATGAAGTGATACTGCCGGAGTGAAAGAGAGAGAGAGAGGGCACAAAAGTACATGAACAAACTCGTTTTGTCACAGTTACAAAAATACCCACTGCAAGAGCACATAAATACTTTGGTGCAGTCTTCCTCAAGCGGAAGTGCTGCAGTTGAGGTTGCATGTTTTTGTGAAGCACCAAGATAAATTATGATGACTTGTACTTATCAAATGCTTGTCAGTGTTACTGGACATTAGAATACGATCTTAAGCGATTATAACTACCAGGAAAAATAAGAAGATCCGATTGTGTGTGTGTGTGTGTGTGTATGTATGTATATATATATATATATATATATATATATATATATATATATATATATATATATGTGTGTGTGTGTGTGTGATGGGGCCATAATAACCCCCCCCCCCCCAAATCTCCCTGAAGTTCATATGTGTGTGTTTATAAACTGAAGTAAATAGTCCTACACGAGCCTGCCGCTTTGCGAGTGCGCGAGCGTAAATATCTACGCCAGCACTGCGTGATGCGGTTATTTGGCGTATAGAATACGGGAGCGCCACAGACCGAAGGCAGTTTGGTAAGATTCGCAGTAGAGGCAAGATGTGAAAGACACACAGAGTAAGCAGAAGTTTGCACAGGGTATGAGAACACGTTTGATTTTAAGGTAGATTAGATTATTTCCTAGGGAAATTACCATTATTTCCTTGTAGCTTTAGAATTATTTTCAGCGTGACTCGGTTCTAATGTTTGAGAGAATAGATAGATGTGTTTCCAAAGGAGATTTCTTTTAGGACATTATAATAAGTTTTAAAGTTATAGATGAGTGAAAATAACGCGTGGATAGGCTTTATTAGTCGTGTTAAGTCCAAATCACGGCTGTGAGAATATAGAGAAGGAACCTATCTCATTCGTCAAACCTGGCAGAGAAGCGATCTATTACTTTAATTGAGATAGTACATAGTATTATTAACTGTTGGCAAGATGGCAGCCACGTGTTAAATGTGCATAAAGATAGCGCCAGTGAGTCTGCATTAACACTCTTAGTTACCACGTGCTATAGGCCTAATGATGTTAAGCTATTTATTATTTCAGAGCGCAGTGGGCTAATTATAACGTTTGCTAGCTTTGTTAGTTCAAGAGTAATTTTCTTTTTATTCTTTGATGTGAAGGTAATTTAGTTATTATATATCACGAATATTGATTATAATTCTACTGTATATTTTTAGTGGGTTGCTTGGAGGAGAATAGTTATTTAGATTTCTGGTGAGCGTAATGTCACCCCTTTGTGCGTAAGGCACTTTGAGACATAAGCGTTTCTCTTGCTTGCTCCTTGCGGAGCATGCAGACACCAGTGTGGCTTGGTCCAACAGAAGCCTGCACGAAGCATTTATATACTATGACAGTGGTTTGGTTCTGTAACAATGTTCTTCATATGATGAGTTCCCAATCTCATCAGCCGGCATATACGACATGCTTCAGAGTGCAGGGACGAATACTGATATGGATCAGTTGCGAGGTGGTTGTTTATGCTCATTAATGAGAGTATTCGTTGTACATATCGTTGAATATTATTCTATGTCAATTTTATTATCATTTAATTATTGTTATGTGTAGGGTAATTTATGAGAGCACGTGGTCCACTTGGGAATAAATTATTTCTCTTCTCGCTCCTTATGGAGCATAGGGCCACCAATGTTGCTGGCCTCCTTATGGAGCATGGGGCCACCAGTGTGGCTGGACTCCTGATGGAGCATGGGGCCACCAATGGGGCTGGCCTCCGCATGGAGACCGCACAAAGCATTCAGATGCTCTAGCAGTAGTGGTTTTGGTAGCAATCTGTGTTACTTGGTGAGATTGCCAGCCTCATGCACAACACCATACTAGTCTCATTAGACGACATGCATGGACTGAGTGTGTGTGCATGATAGTTGAATGTTTCAGGTGGCGTGGAAGAAGGACTGTTTGACAGGTGAGAGCATGGTGTTTCTCATTATTTAACTATTATGATTTTAACTAGTCAGTGCTTTGTTTGTGTTTCAGGTTAGCAATTGAGCACTGGCTGGGTGTTTCTTTTGTTTTGTTTGTTTAATGTTTGCTTTATTTGCTCTTTGTCGCTGAATGGGTTGTACGAATAAATACAGCCGCTGCCTTAGAATTAAGAGTTTTATTGTTGTTCGGGTTGGGTGCGAGTGTGCAAGAAAGTGATCACATATCACAACAGCATCATCATATCTCGCCCACCCTATCATATATATATATATATATATATATATATATATATATATATATATATATATATATATATATATATATATATGGTCCTTGGCCACTGTGACATATTATGAAAATAGCTTTCATCTATCTATTTCATTATCTACACTTTTCTTTTACCTAGCTTTCACCTACGCCTGTTGGTTAACATAAAACCCTCCTATAAATCAGAGATCTGTCCCTATTCTAATTTAGCACGCCTAATTTATTTTTCTGTTCGCTACTTCCTTTGATGAAGGTTTACCAACAGATATATTAGCTAACGCTGAGCGGGATATCTGTAATTTTTAACGCCAGCGATTGAAAATCGTTGGATAGGATCAGACAGTGATAAGAGCAGATAAGTTTGGAACAAAGGGGCAGGCAATTTCTATTACCTTCCCCTGAACTGTTCGTTTGAAAGTAATTAAACACGGTAAGAATAGCAAGATCAAAGGACGGGCTTCGCTCGATTTCGTTCAATGACCATGTCTGCAGGCGGTAAATAGTGTGATTTTTTTCGATCGAAGAAATCTCGCACGGTCTGGTCAATTACATTACGCCTGATCTAAGAGAGACCGTTCGCTCGGTGCTCGAATTTGCAGCGGTAATAGTGTGTAGATTCCTTTTGATTTAGAATTTGAGCAGAGATTTCCCCGTAGGTGATAAATCTAGCAGAGAGTGTGGTTTTCGGTGAATAGTGGTCATTATCTTTGATTTCAGATATATACCCCAGCATTCTAACTCAATTTATCCAGTACCGCCACAGATTCAGAAGACATCTAGCTACGATTCTAGAATCACTTGTATTAAAGAGTTCTTAGTTTTCGGTGGAAATAGTCTTAGAAGTTTGTGTGAAGGTAAATACTATACTAGAAGTTTGAGTGATTTGCTAGTTTAGTCCGTATTTTATTTCACTAGATTTTCTGTGCAGAGTGATTTAATAGATAGGTCCGTCATTAATATTTCTCTAGGATTTACTGTGTTACATTGGATATATATATATATATATATATATATATATATATATATATATATATATATATATATATATATATATATATATATATATATATATATATATACCTAAACATATATTTACCCCTAAACAGAGCTATATCATTATAAGAGGAATTTGCTGAAGTAACTTATCTGGGGGCTTGAACGGGCTAAAAACCATTGCTTAAATCCTTCACAAAAGGCGACGGACAGATATAAGTTAACCATTGCCCAGCGCTATGCCGCATGGTTCTTGACTTCTGAATTATCTTCTTCGGACAGAAGCGTCATTAAACTTCTATCTACATCTTTGCCAAGAGTAATCTTGTGCGAAGGTAAACAGCTTTGACGACCCATTTAGATACTCTTGAGTTTTGGCCATTGTTGGACCACTAAGGCAAAGCAGGGAAGGCAATGACACTGCTACACAGGGCTCTCGGGACTACCTCTGCTTTTGGGCACATTGTGGTGAAACCCACAAGAAGCAGTCACCAGCTCTTGCAGTGGTGGTTCATAAATCCAATCATTTTATATGCTGAGGTTGCCAGCCTCGTACGAACCTGTACATTCACAAGCAATTTAAACATGTTAAATGCAAAAATATAAAAGGATACAATGTACATCTTACAACTTACCCCGGCTGCCAGGAAAGAACTGTACAGACTTGTTGCACAGGAAAAACTTCCGAATAGCATTGGGCCACTGGTTTAAAGAGGTCGTCTTACAGGTGATCGGGTCATTATTTTAATTATAATCCCACTGTTATTCTGTGAGCCTGCTCTCGTTACACTGAACGGATCTCTGAATTCCTTGATATCATTTTCCAGCCTTTAGTCACCAGTCTACCTTCTTATTTGAAGGACACTACTCATGCTATTACTACCTTTGATTCGATTAGATTCACGCCTGACCATACTTGCCGTCTTTTCCTTCTAGATGTTTGTTCACTTTATGCTTCTATTCCACATTCTGATGGGCTCAAGGCACTACAATTTTTTCTCGACCAGCGTACTGATCTTACTATTAGTACAGGTCCTCTTCTTTGCCTTGCTGAGTTAGTTCTTAATCTTAACTCTTTTGAGTTTAATGGCCAATTCTTCAACCAAGTTAGTGGCGTAGCTATGGGTACTAAAATGGACCCTAGTTACGCTTGCCTGTTTATAGGCCACTTTGAGTATTTGGTCTTTCAAAGTTACGATGGACCGATAACGAGTTTTACTGCCGCTATATTGATGATGGGATTGGCATTACAGACATGTCTGAGGTTGACCTCCGTCGATTTATTGACTTTGTTGGTAATTTCAATCCTGCCATCAAATTCACTTCTCAAATTTCTACGATTTCAGTGAACTTTCTTGACCGCACTGTGACAATTAGCCCTATAAGTTTATAAACTAATAAAACGATATTGAATCAGTTTTACAAATAACAGTTCACATGAGACAAGGAACGTTTTGGGTTTTACCCTTCGTCAGCCACACACAGACAATTAGCCCTATAAGTTTATAAACTAATAAAACGATATTGAATCAGTTTTACAAATAACAGTTCACATGAGACAAGGAACGTTTTGGGTTTTACCCTTCGTCAGCCACACACAGACAATTAGCCCCACTGGTCTTACAAATTCTGCCTATTATAAGCCTACTGACGCTCATGTTTTCCTTCTTTATACTTCATCTCACCCTCTTAGTTGTAAAAATTCCATTCCCTTGCGTCGGTTATGTCAGGATGACGCTGATTTCCATGAGCGAGCTCAAGAGATGCTTGAGTCTTTTCGCCGACGTCTTTATCCTGAACGTGTTTTATCTGATGCTCTTAATCGCATCACACACGTCACTCGTCAGATGGCACTCACTACGAAACCTTCTGCTAAATGTGACAGACTCAAACTTGTTCTAACTTTCCATCCTCACTGTTTAGCGGTGAAAAGAATTCTATTACGTCATATTATTCTCAACTCTGATCCTGTTTCCAGTGAGCTGTTCCGTGATACATCTCTGGTAGCATATCGTAGCGATAAGAATTTCAAGAACATTCTTGTACACAGCCGCTTGATGAATACTAGCCCTCCATATTTTAGGACACAGTCTTGTCACCGCACCAGATGTCGTACGTGTGCGCATGTGCTCCAGACTCAGACTGTTTCATTTCCGAAGGGTAATTTTATTATATGAGAGTCCTTTACATGTGAATATAGGAATCTTATTTATGCCATTATCTGTAAAAGATGCAACATTACCTATATTGGTGAAACTGGCAGACGTTTGGCAGATAGATTCCGTGAGCACTTAAATGACTATTTTCTTTGTCCTTTGTCCTCGTAAGACGAATCACCTTTTTTCGATTTTTTTTCAAACCCATCCATCGTATTCCACGTCTTACCGCAGTTCCCCTCCACTTCCTCAATGACATTTATCACATGGCACCTAAACCTGTGGCCCTTCATTTCAATAGCCCAGACCATTACGGTTCCCTTGATGACCTGGTAATCGGTATACGCGCCTGCTTTTGTGATGACCGTACTCGATCTTCTCTAGAGAATCGTCTGATTTTCGAAATGGGTTGCCTTTCTCCTCATGGTCTAAATGTCCAACATCATTTTGCTTAACTCTGTTATTCAATGGCTTTACACTATCTTAGACTTCTTGATTTCATCCATCGCTTTTTCACGATCTTTCTTTTATAAGTTTGTGTTTCGTTTCGTGTCCTATTTGTGTATTTTTATGATTTCATGTTTATTTGTGATTCCTGACGTCATTGTATTCACATCTTCGCCGTATCTTTTGCTGCAGCCCCATGCCCATACCCTCCTTAGTCGCTTTTTACGACATGCGTGGTAGGGTGCAGTGTTACTATTCTTTGCTCCCCTTTCGGGCCCCGGTAACACACGGGGGACATTTCTTTAACCTGTCTATATTTCTTGTCCTTGTTGCCTATTTGTAACTGTGGCTGACGAAGTGTGAAACCCGAAACGTCCAGTGTTTCCTGCGTACCGTTAATTTGTAAAACTGATTCAATACCGTTTTATTTGTTAATATATATTTATGTAGGTTCTTAGGACTCGTGATTTTCAATACTTTAACCGAGTTTTCTTTCTGTCTGATATCAGAAGATCCTCTAAATCCTTACGTTGGAATCCTGTTTCTATTCATTTTCCTAGCTGTCTGAAATCTCTTATTCTTGACGAGACAGAAATGCAGTTAAGCAGTTCCAAAATGTTGTAGATTATAAGCGACATTTTTGCTCACCCGACCATGTGGTTTCGTTGGAAAAAACTCAAATCGGATGTGGTTTATTTTAGCATGTTCATGCTAAACCTACCACGAATTAATGACTGATATCGGTAGGGGTCTTTTTTTTCCCAACTTACCTCATTTGTAGAACATTCTGCATGACGCACAAGATATTTTCTTTACATGCCATTTATCAAACTCCATCTGCCTGTCTTCCTTGACCATATAAGGTCTTACTTCTTCTGTTTCGCCTTTCATGTTTACAACCTCACTGCTTCACAGATCAAACATTATAATCTCCTCCTAGATGCTATTTCTTGTAACTGTTTATTACAACAAGGTCTGTGCGGAAGCGATTACGTATCTTTCCGTGCTCCAAAATTACATTTATTATCTTACTGTATCTTAATCTTTAGCTAGATTGAAATCTTCCGATACGTTATGTGTAAACTGACAGCTTACTGCCCAATATCGTCTGTCCATTCATATTAGAACCTGTGAACAATATGGTTTGTGAATCTTCCCAGAGAGAGAAATCTGGGTTAACAATAGAAATATCGCTCCGTGTAGACTCTTTATCCGTCTGGAAGCGAAAATTCGATGTGGCAATGGTAAATTCGCTCTGCACAAACAGAAGTCAATGTGGTTTCAAAAATAGGTCGAGCGATCTGGTAAAATCAGGGAACGACAAAAGATAAGAAAATCTTGAACTATGAAAGCGAAAACAACGTCAATGCGCGGATGAGAAAAAGGAAAAGGAGGACACAGAAAAAATCAAAAGAATGGCACAGGAAAATGTAATGATTGAAGATTGACTCGTCACATTGTGAAAAAAAAAAAAACAGAAATATATTTTCAAAAGTAATATGCAGTTACTCGTGTATCATCACCTGTACGCCATACTCTGAAAGTGTCTGTGGCCATATACCATTTTCAGACATTGTGTAGAATGCAAGCGCGTGCAATTACTGCGATCCTGGCCAATTTGTGGAATGGAGTCAAAGAAAACAAATGGCAGTGATTGCAATGTTTACAGCAGCTCCAGCTATTTTAGGAGCAATTATAAATCAGTTGCCAAATGTGTAATTTGTTGCCAATGCTGTTTTTGAGTTTTCCCTCATCGCTGATGATAATGATGATTAGCAATGGATGGAAGAGGAAGGTGTTAATGAAAGTAGCATCTAATTTAGTTTAGTCACAAATGCATTGTGTACGGATATGTTGTAGCTTAACGGGTTATGATATTTGTGTTGTATGATCAACATGTTGTGCCCAGTTTAGACAGCGTACTCCAGCGAAACATGTTAAGCGAAGTAAGCATGGCAGGGGGCGCCAGCATGCAGAAAAATAAAAACAAATTAGCACGTGTGAAAAAAAAAAAGACTAATGAGAAATGAAAATAAAGCAAGTTGGAGGAATTGTGTTTCTGTGCTTTGAAGGCACGTTTCGCTACCTAAAGTGTTTTATTTGTTTAACTCGTAACTGGTTGATTTTTAGAAAATTTGACAATTTGGGTAGATCACAGATAATGTATTCTTTGTTGCGGGCACGAGCTTCATAACTGTAACAAATGGGAGGTTTCACCTGTCTATTGGTTTTGTTTTTTAAAATTGTTTTTCAACATTGATTTCAATATTGTAGTTTTAAGGATAGAAGCAGTTTAATTTAATTTAAATATAGGCATTGCAAGTAATATTAATCTAAGTGTGTGTGTGTGTGTGTGTGTGTGTGCTAAAACTGATTTGGCTATTACTATTATTATTGTTATATATTAAACGGTCCAACAAACTTTTTTTTTGGGGGGGGGGGAAGAATGGGGTATCTCGTGGAATATTATTTTGAGTGCCTGATTTTGTTTGGTCCCGTGTAGTTGCCGGGAGTCTGTGAAGAGACAAAGAAAGTATATGACTACCTACTGCACCATCAGGCTTGTCCAACAAGCAGACTAATAAGAGGTTGTGTGCTGGCAGTCTCATTACGTAAATCATACTACCACAGATACCGCCGCTGTAAGATCACGTGATTGCTTGGTGTCGGCTTCCTACAACGGGATAAGCAGTGGCGGCTCTTGTTCCGTACAGAGCGCAAAGGAAAATGATTATGGTAATGATGACGAGGATGATTTAGTTGGCTTTAATCACATTAACCCTTTGACTACGATACCGTGATCATACGGTGATAATAATTACTGGTCAGCGCATGTTTTTGTGTACCACAGAAGATATCAATGACAGTATTGATGGGAAACTTCAGGAATCGAGATCTTTGGAGGGGCATGATTGCATACACCTCAAGGCACATCAGCTAAATTGAGTTGTCATTATTCCGGCAGAACACTCGTTTCTTCGCGGCTATTTTCTTATTGTGAAATTTGATTTGAAGTTATAAGATGGAATCGCGTGAACAACGTTCGTAAAGAAGCAACATTTCCTGTCACGTGCCATCAGCTCAAAGTCTGTTCAACTCTTCCTCATCATTTTCATTTCTGTCTCCAGTTTTCTTCTCCGTGAATCTCTTCTTTTTATTTTGCCTGGGGATTCCAGACGCAAGGACTGCCTTGAAGTGCTACCAGTATGTTTTCTCACAGTGTGTCTTATTCATCGCCAGTGTCTTATTCTCATCTTTTGTTGCACTGACATTTGTTCTGGTTTATGTCATCGGCTCCACTTCGGTGAACTATGTCATACCACTTTAATCCTTCTGTTCTATTTCTTCTTGGATCCTTAGCTGCCGACTGACAAAGCCGTCAGTGACCGTCACGCCTAGTGGCGTATTGAAGGGCAGGAACAAACTGTCTCTATTTTGCTCGGTCGGCATCCATCATTCATCTGGTGCCGCAATTCAGGCTCATGCTTTGTATCTCGACCTCCACAGTTCTCCGTCAAGCACCCCTTTATGAAGGTCTTCAGCTTTTTGGTTGCTGCTGTTGTTACCCCCTTGGGTGTGGCCAACTATTATTGCTAATGATGCAAGAGGGTGACAATATATTGGTTGCGGGCACCCGAACCCTTAACGCTGGCCATTACTGTAACTACTAGTGAGATAGATACAAGGCATCTTGTTTTGTCCGCGACTGAACTGCTAATTAAATTATGAACGTGTTCGGGGAAGCCGTTACTGTTCCCGTAAATCGTCTGTGCTTTCCTCGATAATTGTCCCTGCTGATCTCATAACTCCAAGATATTTTCACCATCTGTTGTTGGTATAGTTCTGGTCTGATGTTTACCTTGGCTTCCACGTCATAAGATACACAGTAGTGGTTCCCACATAATGATGTTTGTTTATCTGCCGGTCGATGTGTAAATGTATACGCACTCGGCACCTTACTACCAAATATTAACGCAGTACCTTGCCATCAAAGAAGCTAAGCCAAATAATGTCTGTTGTTATTTGTAGATGTAAGTTTAGCAAGTTTTATAAATCTCGAAACATTAGAACATCTGATAGCTCATCATTGTACACCTTCCCTCCCTCTTAGTCTATTCCCAACACTTAATGATGACGTGCAATGTGATGATGAGACATAACTTCACCTAGAATTACTTGTCTCCACTTTTGCTACCACATGTGTTGTGTGCTTCTTCCTGTTCTAGAAATCAAAACAAGCCACATATTAATCAGCTCTTTTAGTTCGGTTCTTCAGACGTATGCATGTACGAACACACAACCACCCTCACACTTCTCACATGTGTTAGTGTAACCCTCCTAAATCCTGGCTCATGTAGCTTGTTTCTCTCACTTGGCTCTTTGAGTTCAGCATCAAACATGGCAAAGATGAGATGGGCAAAGGTGAAGTTGGTAAAATTTAGTTTCTACATTATTTTAACAAGGTTATTACGTACTGTTGACCCCGCTACTTACTTCAGCACCAACGTAACCTGCAGATTCCTAACAAAAATAAGTACACGGCTACTTACACGCATTACGTTTTTATATTCACGCATACCGTGAAGCGACGTGGGGAGATACTGTTTTCTTTCTTTTACAGTGCATGTTCCTTTCTCTTACGTCACACCTTGTCTTCAATATTTCATTAAATGCTGTCCAAGCCACACTAGCATCGAACTCCTTGAACTTCCGCTTGCCGGGACCAAGTCTTTTGTTAAGGCGTATTCCGGACAAGGTTGCCGTTTGGCTTTTTTGACGCCAAAATCCACGAATCTGGCTCACTCGTCTGATTAACAGTCAGTGAGCAGGGGAGAGAGAGAGAGAGAGAGATAAACTGCGGAACCAGGTCAGCACTGGCCAGCAGATAATTGTTTGGGGTGGTAATGGTTGAAATAGTTAATATGTACATGTTTATGTAATTGCTTTGCTTCCAATGTTGTTTTGATTTGATGTTGGTTTGAAGATCAGAGATTTTGAATATGATTTCATTTCGGCAAGCACCGGTGTAGCAGGTAGGAAGCACTGTACGATAGGAAACACTGTACAGTGCCTCCTACCAGGCGGTACCGTCCACTGTACAGTGAACCTTACCTACTAGGTAGGAAGCACTCAACATAGGCAGTGTTAAGTGTTGATGCTACTAGTTGTCTGTTGAGTCTGTGTTAGTGTGGTTTTATTTCGTACATGTGTTATATTGATGTAAATCTATTAACTGCGTCTCGGGTCGTGCTGATCTCGTTGTCTCGGTGTTTCATTTTTCACCTCTACGTCAACAGAAAAATCTGGCTTCATTTTCTTTGGAATCGATTATAACTAAATTTGTAGCATTCATTTCATCTTCCCTGCGTATGCATTTGTGGAACTTATTAAGAAGTCACTTCCTTTTCAGCCATGCTTCGCCTTCAGGGAAGTACCTAGGTTTTATTTTTATATTTCTTTAAGTTCTTATGTCTCCTATCTAGCCTTCACTTTCTTTCTTTTCCTGACGAAGGCCTTGTGGCCGTAGCGTAGACTACTTTCTTTGTCTTTTGTCCTCGTAAGACGAATCACCTTTTTTCGATTTTTTTTCAAACCCACCCATGGAACTTATTACTATTTCTCAAATTCAATTTAATACACCATATGAACTGTAAACATCAATGCCGCAGTCCGTGTAATATTTCGACTCAATTTAATTTACCACACGACGATTTTACACAATGGAAATACATTACTTATAAAGAAACATGCCCGATTCACTGTCAATATTTGATTCAGTATTATCGTCCTTGTGTGTTTCAGTATCAGCTACTATATTCATTTCATTTATTTTTATCCTGAGTTCGTTACCATAAAGTTCAATCTGAACACAATGTTATTTAGGTTCGCCCTTTTAAAACGTCCACAATGTTTCTATATCCTTCTATGCTCCGAAGGGATCAACAAATGTGTATTCACACAATATTCCTTATATATTTCGTTCACCTACAACAGGGGTGGTTGAAGGTAGTCGATACTCACGCTTCTCGACATTTTACACGAATTATTCGAGGTTACTATTCGAGGTAAGTCTATCACACATTCCTGGCAATCTTAGCCGTATTTCAGTTCCACTTTATTATTTCACTAGAAGTATATTTGTAACGAAATCTCAGTTCCAGAGTCAAGTCAGACTTCTGTTTTGTCACGTAGGTCTTTATGTCATTAAATTACCTACATCTTCTTCCTATTCTCTCACCCTAATCCTTTCATTTTATTATCTTTCCATACTTGTTTTTCCTGTATTTTTCGCATCACTCGGTTGCGAAAAATATTACCTACATTTCTTCATTTCTCTCACCCTATTTTTAAACTTGTTTTTCCGGTTTTGCGTTTCTCAAAAACGGTTTTGAGTATCGCACTAGATGGTATTACGTGGATGTCAGTCAGACGAGAAGCGTTATAATGCATTCCGTCAGACCGGGAGAGCCGACAGCTGTCTGCTGTTCCCACGGGGACAGTGTTTTCTTCGGCCGAGTTCTGGGCCGTAGTGTGAAAATTCACTCCGCCAGAACGGGCAGGCAGACAGAGGGTCTGGTTTTTCGCATATGACACTCATGCTCCACGGGCCATGGTCAGCTTGTAGTGTGAAAACTGCCCTGCCTTTCAGACAAGTTGTCTACCTTTGAAACTAACACGCCCGTTTCTCGGTCAGTTTGTTAAACGAAGAATGAGATTACTCGTGGCACGGCAGACGGTTGTCTGAGATTTGCAACTGACACGCGCTTTTCCCGGTCAGTTTGTCAACGAAGGTGCGAAATCGCACCGGTGACAGTTACGACATGCTTCTAAGTGTAACGTAGCTGTTATGAGAAGGGGGAGAGATCGGGGCGGGGGAAATAGTTCATCCTTTGTCTGATTTTAAAATATTAAACCTAGTTTGAAACTTTATTTTCATTCTTCTCAATAAATCGCAGTAGACAGGTGGTTCGCGAAGAGTAGAGCTGTATAAGCGAAGTTTCTTAGTTTGTTGCGACAATTTGTCGAACTTCTAGACTTCCATAAATATAAGCGTATAATTCTTAATTGTGCGATACCCTGTAGTGCTGTGTTTTGAGGTAATATATATTATATCTAGTATTTTGTGAAATGATAAAGTGTTAAGTCGCTTATTTCATTTTTAACTAGTTTCTTTTGAACATAGTGCTTAATTTATAGTTTGTTATATTCTCTAAGTCGACGAGTTACAGTGGAAATACATAATAAATTATATCTTAGCTTACTAAAACTAGTAGCTATAAGGAATTTAATTTAACGGCTAATACTCAGTCGAGAATATTTTATATCAAACTTATAAAATGCTAGATGCGACATCAGTGAATAGTGACGGAATACGCAGATATTCCTGAATTCATGATGATTGATTTTATATAACTTATTTCACCGGAAGTTTAAATAATAAGTCAAGCTGTAGGCTTGCGGTTTTAAATGTAAGTTATATTGAGTACATATATGTAAATTATTTGATATGTGTTCTTTCTTTTATATAGTGAAACGGTGGTACCCAACTTGCCAGCGTTTAGTAGCCTGAGAGACATATTTGTGAGAAGCATAGACATTTCCTATCTTTAACCACGTGGGTTTTTTTGTTTCAAGTAACACGGGTCTGACAGAGTAATAGCAATCCCACTAACGGTTCCTAAAGACTAGAAATATATATTGGGCTTTTGAGCCAGTTCATATTGCTCCACAAATTTAAATGTACATGCTGCCTGGCGACGAGAATATTACAAGAAGAATATTAACATTCCGACAGAGATTGTGACTAATATTGTGGTGACCAAATATAGTACCTGCCTGAAAGAAGACACCGATCTGACATTCCTTAAATCCTAGAATCCAAAGCTAATGACATTGTGCTCTGCTAACTTTCGTGCCTGGACATATTTTATGTGACTTAATCAGACATTCGAAAAATTAGAACACCCAAGGAATCGTTCCCTGAGAGTTTAGTACGTCTTTTGGAACTGGGGATTTCTTGGTTAAGGACTGCATTTTCGGGTCTGTGTGAAGGTCCTAGAATTATTATGTTCCCAGAGGCAACGAGCAAAGTTGTGAGTATATGTATGTGAGAGCAAGGCCATGGCTGAATGAATGAGGGTACACAGGTCAGAGTGTTGTTTTACCGGGGTATTATTGTCACCCATTTGCTGTCTTAACTTTTTTTTAATCTGCAGAATTTGTTACTATTTGCTAGAGTTTCTTTACTTCTTAGGCTAAATCAGATTATTCAACTCTGTGCATACATTTACGAGAAAAGAAGAAAAACTCTTAGCCTAAACCCTACGTATCTATAACTCTTTGGGCCATCATCTGTTCTCTTAACGGGGCTGTGGGCTAAACCTAGAGCTAAGATCATAACGGGGCTATCATCCTTGTAGCATTTTCTTAAATTTTATGACTATTTGTATATGTTTTTTTACTTGATGTAATTTTTGGTGTTGTGAGAAATTTTGATATGATAATTAAAATATCTCTCTTGAACAAACAAAATAAAAATCAGTGCGTTGGTCAGCTCGATCCCAATTATCTGTATATCATTGTTATAGTTTTCCCACGTCTGTGTGTTTACCTGTCGTCACGTGTATGTGCGTGCCCGTGAGTAGATAGAGATATATTAATATATATATATATCTGTGTTTAGACTGTCTGACGCCTTTAAAAGCGGTCGTAGAAGATGGGTGAGAGAGAGAAGATTATCTCGATTCTCAAAGACAGCCTCTATATCACATCCTATCATCTCACGTGGGGAAATTCTATTGTTTTTTCACCAGCTCTCACTGTATCTATCACTCATTCCAACCTATTCAGAAGGGACCTAACCCAAGTCTTAATACTCCTATCGAAAATCTACGACAAATGGTTGCTCGTTTCCGGTCTTTGAACTTAGAATAGGAAGACGAGTACGACAAACGTGGACTCGTCTATCTGGATTTTGTACGCCATATTCTTTATTCGGTAATAGAGTAAGAGTGTGATGTCTTGTGAGTTTTGTATCTTTTAAAAATAATTTATCCCCTAGACTAACGATCTGTTTACGGGCGTGCTGACCACACAAACTGATAGTTTTTTTCCACAGCATTTAGAAATAATATACATTTCAGTTACAGGTTGATTGTCGGAATATATGTTAATTACTGATTTTGTAATACTAAACGCTGGTAAAGTAGTGAGTGTATAACATTCACTGGGTTTTGAAGAAGTAGGTGTTTGAGCAAAAGCTAAGGAGTGCGTTTCGGACTATTTGTCCAGATTAATTGCCTCCCTTACCCTAACTGTCTTCAGGGGTGAACTTGATAGTGGACTTAAAAATTAAGGGGATTATTTTTCTCTGTAATTTTTGCAATAATTATTTTGCTTTTCCACTGTAGCTACTTATTTGTCAGTGAAGTAATCTTAACTACCATTTAGTTGGCGTAGTCGTGTTTTTGCATTAGGTGCTTTATTGCCGATAATAGCAGCGATAGTTAGATTTTAATTTGGAGGAGGTATCCCAGGGTTAAGGATATCATCTTTTAAATTTTTGGAAATTTTTTTCTCGTAAGTGGTAGGAACCAGTGTATCCTTTTTCCTAGTTTTTTTCTCCACTAGTCTCAGTCACTGACATAATATGGCCGAGAGGGCAAAGCTTAGACAACTTCTCAGGGACGAAGCGAGAGAGGAGGGACTGGAAGGAGAAGAAGCGAAAGCTTTTGTCAGGGACGAACTTGAGAGATATGATGCGGAGAGGAAAGAAGAAGAACTAAAGAGGAAAGAAGAAGCAGCGGAGAGGAAAGAAGCGGAAGACCGGCTATTACAGCAGAGGAAGATGAATGAGGAAATGGAAATCCGCAGGGAGAGAGAAAGAGAGAAGGAGAGACAGCATGAGGAAAAAGAGAAGGAGAGACAGCATGAGAAGGAGAGAGAGGAGAGAGAGGAAAGAGAGAAGGAGAGACAACATGAGTTGGCTCTTAAAGCTCTAGAACTTCAAAGTCGTGGTGCTGCCTCTACCTCCAGCAATGGAGAGTCTTCTCCTCATTCTTCCTTAACTGATCCTTCTAACACTCAATCCACCCATCTCACTGCTATGTCTTTTCCGCTAGAATCTTTCCCTTGTCCAAATGAGAAGATTGACACTTGGCTAGAAAAATTTGAGAAAATTGCAACTCTGTACGGTTTAGAGAGGTCGCGTTGGAACATGAAGCTTTCCCAGGCTTTGAAAAGTTCTGCGTATGATGTTTACGCCAAACTGGAAAGCAGCCAACAAGACAACTATGATCTGTTGAAGAAAGCGTTACTGGAGCGCTTTGAAATGAACGCTCGCAAATTTTTGCAACTGTTTCGCAACAGCCGGAAAGAGAATTCTGAAACTTTTCAGCAGTTCTCGTCTCGTTTGAAGGGTTATCTGACAAAGTGCCTAGAGCTCTCACAGCTCCCCTCTACCTATGAAGGTCTTGAGGAATTTGTTTTAACAGAACAAATAAAGAACACATTGTCTGCAGATACCCGGAGATTTCTAGCTGAGCAGGGGGCAGAAAAACTTGAAGACATCTTAGAGAAGTCTGAGCGTTATCAAAATGCGCTGGCTGAACTACCGGCCACTAAGCGGAAACCGACAGAGGAGCATTTTCGAAAACATAACCTAGAGCAATCTTCTCAGGCTTCTAACCTAAATAACCACAGAGAACGCCCTACATGGCAGCGTAGCCAGAAAGGACAAGGTGGCAAAGGGAGAACCCCTGAGCACGGGACATATGATCAGACCGAGCACACCGAGCCGAAACGCATCGGATGCTTATTGACAGTCTCGCAAGGTGGAATTATTGACAGTGATTCCCAACCTGTTGGGGATAGACCCTCAACGCGAGGTATTGTTACTTTGAACGGTTCTCAAACTTCTTGCTTATTTGACACGGGGCTTTCTTATGATTGCATTGTTGCCAGGAACCTGGTCAAACCCGGTCAAGAGACAGCAGAGACCGTCCAACTTTGTGGAGTTCGTAAGAGTGATGCACCTACAGCGCTTCCCATCGCATTGGTGGAGATACACTCTGACTTTGTCAGAGGGGTGATCAAAGCGGCTGTTATGGATGATCCCATCTACCCAGTCATACTTGGCGGGAGATACGTGTGTATTGGGAAACCGGAAGAGCCGATTGTGGCAGCAGTAACTACAAGAGGGAAAACCAAGAAGGAACGGGAGCCTGCGCCTAATTTGTTACCTATGGAACTTAAAGAAGCGCAATACAAGGACCCTACTTTGGCACCCTGCTTTAGGAAACTGCCCATGGCTAAGGAACCCAAACAGCACGGGGACATTTTTTCTAAGGATGGCGTACTTTATCGGAGAACGGGCAAGCCTGACCAAGGTTACAACCAGCTCCTAGTACCGAAACAGTACAGAAGCCAAATCCTAGAAATGGGGCACTCTCTTCCCTTCAGCGGACATATGGGACAGAACGCCACAAACCAACGTCAGTTAAAAATCTGTTAAACATATGTACGAGTCATCTGCTCGCATTGTGAAATGTGTTGTTGTTGTTTGCGTTCGCTCGACCATATCTCACTCTTAAATGCTGGCCTTTTCTGAGCGATATGAAGGCTTACGTTGTGCCGTTGTTTACAGCTGACACATTCGATTTCAGCACGAAATTGTTACGGGTTTGCTTTCTCTGCCATCTCACGCCCATATTTCACGCTTTACCTCATTCCATACAATGGTGCAGTGAAAGGATTGTGCCGGTGCATTGTGAAATAAATCTTCTGTGTCCAGAACACTTATAGCGGAGCGGGCAACGAAGCTTATTTTTTCATCCTTAATAAGTTTAATTGTAATCCAGTTAAATTGTTGTAGATAACTAGCTATTTTGAATTACGATTAAAAAAAAACCACACACGAATATTTATGAAAGCTTTTTAAAAAAATCATTTTTCGTTTAATGTTGACAATTTTCACATCTGATTTTCAGTGATCTTCATTTTTATTTTTTTCATTAAGTTTCACTTAAAACAACTAGTTCAGTTTACTTAATGCTAATATACAATATAATTCAAAATAATATTAATTTCTAAAATAAAATAACTGGTCACCTCACCTCTCGATGCTGGACCCAATATAGTGAAGTCTCTTACACTTCACTCCACTGCGGCATTATCTGCAATGGGACCACCTTTACCTTATATTTATTATTCACTGCCCAGATTATGACCATACAGATAACTATTTGTAATGAAGATTGAAATAATAATTTCCCACCATATATTTTAGACGAAATTATAAAAAAATTCATACAATTTGTTTACTCACTATAAATGAATAACATATAAAGCAAACATAAAAACATCTTTACTCTTTATCTCTCCAGTCTTTTGCCCTATAACGGAAGGAAAGGTGGAAATATCTGCCTAATGGATTATAATAACTACAACGCACTGCGATATACCAATTTATTTTTTTCAGACAAGAATTACTGTACAGTGCTTCCTGCCTGAGATAAGTGCCTGCTACCTAGGCAAGAATCACTTGTCCAGTGTTTCCTACCTGACGGTAGGAAGCACTGTACAATGCGTGTTGCGAGGTAGGTGCCTCCTACACCGGTTAACTCCGACTGAGTTAAAGGAAACTCTGAGCCAACAGCCTGAATTGCCTTCCTGGAAAGGCCGGATAAATCTGCAACCCTTTTACTTTGGGTTGTTCACACCAACGACAATCGTTTCGCTTATCAGCACCCTAATACGGGTGCATGTGTGATTTCCCGCACTGGGAATATTACGCCACCCTACCAAGTAAGTGGAGCGCCCATGCTCCACTAGCATCACTTCATAGAGCTACGTCATCTATATTATGACGCGCCACCACAGGAGTAGCGGGCCAGCGCACTTCGTAGAGTTCTTACCTCCAACGCATAATTAAATCTGAGCGCCTTCATCGTCACCCCTTTAGATCCCGGATTTACAGCACACTTGTGCATTTAAAGTACTTAGCATTTGTCTCCAAAATTATTTCGCGGGGTTGTCTTTTTCACGGATTTGTCAGCAGAACCTGGGAGAAGAGATGGTCAACATTTCTCCGGCTGCTATCCGCCAACAAGCTGTAATCCAAGCGGAGTATTAACGTAGGTGTGTCAACGAAGAAGGACTTTTGGGGATTGCACTCAGATAATTGTTTGGGAGGGGAAGAGATTGTAGTAACTTTGGGATTAGATACATTAAGTTGGATGTATTAGCTGTGTTGCTGACAAAAATAAGTCAGTGGCTTATTTTTAGATGTGTAGAGACTTACTTATTTCAGGGTTCCATGCAGGCGGATTATTATAACATCTACCCCATGATCGTGGGAGTGAGAAAATAAATTGATGTCTCTTTTGATTCCTATTATTACTAGCCTTGGTTGTCTCTCAAGTTGATACAAACATTTTTATGTTTGATGTTGCTGATATGAAATTTTCTTGCTTTACCATAGTTTTGTTGTTGTTGTTAATAAATTAAACAATCAAATCGGCGGATCAGACCCTTATTCTATCTGTACTGCACTTGCTACTATCTGTACTCGTACTTGATTGTTGTGGAGTCATTAATATGTACTAAACCTTACTCCAAGAAGAGAGAGGCGGAGTTGAAAGTAGCGTAGAAATATTGTCATTGAGTGGCAGGGGGGAGAGTCATTATCAGATCTTCCACTCCTGAGAGCTATAATTCACTCCATCCACATTCAACACCATTTCTCATCTATCTTCCCAGGCCTCACTCAGACTTTTGTTTGGTCTCAGACGTCACTCGGACCTTTTGTTTTGTCTCAGACAGACTCTTGAAAACCACTCGTGACATATGTGTAACATGCTTTGATCGGTTTGTCTGTTTACTCAGTGCTTAGCAGGCGGTTTCTTTTGTTCACATCTGGGATGGAGCAGGCTTTGATCATCAAATAGTTGTTTTTTTCCCTATAGACCCCAGTTTTCATTAGATGATTTTTCGAATATTTTCTTGATATCGTATTGTTCTAGAGATACAACATACTTCTGACGCACCACACTGTTCTAGGCAAACAACATTTTCCTAAATGTCAGTTGGTTCTAATGGCACCACTAATTGTTGTTGTTGTTTTGTTTTTGTTTTTTAAGAGACTTCATTAATTCTAGAGATATCACTATTTTATCATGATTCATTGTTCTAGCATACAACATTTTCCTATATGTCATTTTATTCAAACGTAAGTACACTTATTCCAGAACCCTCATTGTTCGAGACATACCTTAGTTTCCTAAACACCTTGTTGTTCTAGATATACCTCATACTTTTAAATTGCCTCATTGTTCTAGGCATGCACTATTTTGTTCTAATGGTACTTTTTTTCTATAGGTCTTATAATTCTAGACATATCTTATTTTCCTAAACACCTCTTTGTTCCAGAGACACCACATATTTTTAGAGAGATACCACATTCCTCATTGTTCTAGGCCTTCAAAGTTGTCCTTGATGTCATATTGTTGTAGTGGTACAACATTTTTACTAGAGATCTCATTGTTCTAGGCCTAGATGTCATCTTGTTGTAGTGGTACAACATTTTTACTAGAGATCTCATTGTTCTAGGCCTACAACGTTGTTCTAGATGTCATTTTTAGTTCCAGTTGTACAACATTTTTACTAGAGGTCTCATTGTTCTAGGCCTACACCGTTGTCCTAGATGTCATGTTGTTGTGGTGGTACAACATTTTTTTAAAGGCCTCTTTGTTCGAGAGACACCACATTTTTCGACAGAGATACCACATCCCTCACTGTGCTAGGCCTACAACGTTGTCCTAGATGTCATGTTTGTTCCAGTGGTACAACATTTTAACTAGAGGTCTCATTGTTCTAGAGATACCTCATTTATCTTGAAAGCACATGACACCCAATAAATACTGTACTCGCAGTTAACAGTAGAGACGGATGCCCTGTCTTTATGTTCATTTAACTTGTGGCGTTTAAATGTTGTTTTATCTGCACCAATTTCTGGACCCTTTCTTCAAGTCTGGCAGTTCATCGCTCAGTGTCAGGCTATCAGGAGGTATCGGTAACAGTGACAGCGTTTGTAGAAATGGAGAGCGAGAGGAGCTAATTAATAAACAAAACAAACAAAAAAGGAATAACACGATTGTGTTCCTACCCTGAGTATGGCTAGGACTGTTTTTTTTTTTTTTTAAACCCCACCTCTCTAGTTCACACCTTAAACAAACCCCACTTTTGCTGAACTTATTTCCCACCCCACTCACATTTCCAATTTCCGCTCCCTCCCCTGTAGACACAGATATCTCGTGTAGGCACGACGATGTACGAGTATAAAAGCGTTTCTCATTATTCTTTTTTCTTCTTTGAAAACAACTGCTATTCTAGTTACTACTACACTTCTTGTCTATTACGCTGTTCGTTCCATATAGAGCATGGAAGCAACATTGCTGTTCGTTCACAGGAATCCCGCACCAAAGTAGTCATTTGTTGTCGTAGTGGTAGTTTCTGCTGCCATTTGTTATTTGTCTTATGCACAACTTCAAGATAGTCGCCTTTTCTGAGGGAACAGCAACTTCTTCTTTCTGTGTCACTTCAGAGACCCTAGGGGTCTACAGATGCTACTACTACTATTGTTACCATTACTGCTGGTGCTGCTGCAGCTAACACTACTATTACCACTACCACCATCACTACTATGTACTATTACTACTACTACTACTACGGCTGCTTTTGATGCTACTAAGTCTACTTCTACCAGTATTCTTACCATTCGTGCTGCTGCAGCTAACACTACTACTACCACTATCACCACCACCACCACCACCACCAGTGCTACTACTACTATTACTACTTTTGCTGCTGATGCTGCAACAACTACTACCACTATTATTACCGTTCCTGCTGGTGCTGCTGCAGCTAACACTACTACTACTACCACCACCGCTGCAACTACTACTGTTGCTGCTGATGCTACTACTGCTAATACCACTATTATTACTATTACTGCTGGTGCTGTTGCTGCTGCAGCTAATACTACTGCTACTACTGCTACTACTACTACAAATCTACTTCTACCACTATTATTACCACTACTGCTGCTACTACTACTAAGTCTATTTCTGTTGTTGTTCGTCCATCACAAGTGATGAAGACCACTCTGTTCATCCAATTATTAGGATGTTAGGATAGTCTATGAGTACGAAGGTGACTGATGAGCCCGATGCGGGCCTGGAAGGATCTCGGACAGTGTGGGCAGGGAATGTTTGCTTCATGTGAAGGTTTTATTTCACCATCTTTTCTAGCTTGTCTCCGCTGTTCCGCTGCTGCTCTTCTGGAAGATTCGCATGCCACTGCACCTTTACGAAGAGATGTGCGCCAGGCAGTTCGGTCTTGCGCAGCAGCTTCCCATGTGTCTGGGTTTATGTCAAAGGTTTTTAATGAAGCCTTAAGCGTGTCTTTGAAGCGCTTTTTCTGGCCACCATGGGAGCGTCTACCCTTCTGCATCTCACCATAAAAGAGTATCTTTGGCAGTCGATGGTCTGGCATGCGGACTACATGACCTGCCCAGCGAATCTGTGACTGCATCAGAATAGTATCGATGCTAGGGATACCAGCTCTGTCAAGAACGGCGGTATCTGGGATCTTGTCTTGCCATTTGATGTTCATTATCTTCCTGAGACAGACTGTATGGAAGTGGTTGAGCTTTTTTTACGTGGCGCCTGTATACAGTCCATGTTTCACATGCATAAAGCAGCACTGGAAGCACCGCAGCTCTGTATACCTTCAGCTTTGTCTGTAGACTAATGCCACTTCGATGCCAAACGTTGGTGTATAGTCTGCCAAATGTGCTGCTGGCTTTGGAGATCCTGGTGTTCACCTCATCATCAATGACGATGTTCTGGGATAGTGTACTACCAAGGTATGTGAACCTGTTCACAACATTCAGTTTCTCACCATTTACCTTGATGACTGGCTCAGTATAAATTGTGCCAGGAGCTATTTGGTACATGATTTCTGTTTTCCCCGTGTTGATGGTAAGCCCAAAGTTGGAGCAGGCTTCGGAGAATCTATCAACGCTACGCTGCAGATCAGCCTCTGAGCCAGCACTGAGGGCACAATCGTCAGCAAACAGAAGATCCCTGATGGTGTGTGATTTGACCTTGGTTTTTGCTTGAAGCCTCCTAAGGTTAAACAATTTTCCATCAATACGATATCTGATGTCGATTCCTGTGTCCCCGTCTCTGAAAGCATCAGTCAGCATAGCAGAAAACATGATACTGAAAAGCGTCGGTGCAAGTACACACCCTTGTTTAACTCCATTTGAGACGGGGAAAGGCTCCGACAGCTCACCGTTTTCCTGAACTCTAGCCTGCATTCCATCATGCAGTTGCTGCACTACTGAGATAAATTTCTTTAGGCAGCCGTATTTTGCCATGATCTTCCATAGACCCTCTCTACTGACCGTGTCGAACGCCTTTGTCAAGTCGATGAAAGCTGTGTACAGGTCACAGTGCTGTTCTTGGCATTTTTCTTGAAGCTGTCTTGCAGCGAACACCATATCGGTGGTTCCACGTTCTTTCCGGAATCCACACTGACTTTCAGATAGAAGACCTTTGTCAAGATGAGCCGTAAGGCGATTAAGAAGGATTCTGGCAAATATCTTCCCAGCGATTGATAGTAGTGAGATGCCTCGATGATTGTTACAGTCTTGGCGATTACCTTTACGTTTATAAAGATGTATAATTGACGCATCCTTGAGATTGTGTGGGATGGTTTCACTCTGCCACATTTGCTGGAAGATCATGTGAAGTTTCTCTATCAGAACTGTACCGCTATCTTTATAGATCTCAACAGGAATTGAATCGGAGCCGGGGGCCTTTCCACTAGAAAGTTGACGAATCGCTTTTTGAGTCTCCTCCAAAGTCGGTATAACATCTAGTGCATCATTTATAGGAATTTGGGGCAGTCGGTTGATGGCTTCATCGTTAATAGATGATGGCTGGTTCAGAATATTATTAAAGTGTTCGACCCAGCGTTGGAGAATTTTTTCTTTGTCTGTAATTAGTGTTTTTCCATCTGCATTAAGGAGGGGAAATGATCCTGATGATGTTGGACCATAGACCGCTTTGAGTGCATGGTAAAAATTTTTCAAGTCATGGCTGTCAGCAAAGCCTTGGAGTTCATCTGCTTTATTACTCAGCCATGAATCCCGCATCTGGCGTAGTTTATGTTGGACGATTCTACGCATGTTGTTGAAAGCGTCTTTCTTGGATGTAGATTTTGGATCATTTAAATATGCTTTATGGAGATGGTGTTTCTCAGCCAACATCTTCTTTATATCATCTGAGTTCTCATCAAACCAGTCATTTTGTTTCTTGATGGCGGGACCCAGGACCTCTGTAGCAGTGTTGTAGATCTGCTCGCTTAGGGCTGTCCAATTTGTTTCCGCACTTTGGCCGTCTAACGAGATAGATTTGAGACGGTCTTCTAGGGTGTCAGTGAATGATTGTTTAATTTTTGTCTTCTTTAGTTTGGTAATATCCAGCCTTTTTTTGAGTTTTCTTTCCCTGAGGGCGCCTGGCAGGTTGGATACGAATTTTAAGTTTAGACACAATGAGGCGATGATCAGTCCAGCATTCGGCACCACACATGGACTAGGTCACCCGGACATCTTGCCTGTCCTTCTTCCTAACAATTACATAGTCAATTAGGTGCCAATGCTTCGAGCGAGGGTGCATCCAGGAGGTCCTGTTGCGGATAGGAAGTCGAAAAATGGTGTTGGTGACAAGGAGGTTATGTTCTGCGCAAGTCTGGAGGAGAAGAAGTCCATTGCTGTTACAGCGACCCACGCCGTACTTTCCGATAGTGCCATTCCAGGAGATGTTATCTGAGCCTACTCTTGCATTAAAGTCACCAAGAATAATAAGCTTATCTGCTTTGCTTTGGGAACTGATGCAATGACTGCATGTAGTTCTTCGTAAAACTTATCCTTGACGTCATCCTGGTTTGTCATAGTTGGTGCATACGCGCTAATGATGGTGGCATGTTTCCTTCCATAAAGCAGCGGGATCTTGACCGTCATGAGTCGGTCATTTATTCCCTTTGGGGGCTCCGCTAGCTTGCCAATAATTGCTGTTTTGATTGCAAATCCAACCCCTGCTTCTCGTCTTTCTTCAGTTCCTCTTCCGCTCCAATAGAATGTATAACCTGCACCCTTTTCGCAAAGTTGGCCCTCGCCTGCAAGTCGAGTTTCACTCATTTCTGCTATGTCAATGTTGTATCTGGCCAGTTCTCTCCCAATCAGGGCAGTTCGCCTCTCGGGTCTGTTTGTGTTAAAGTCTTTGTCGAGTAGAGTGCGCACATTCCATGCGCCTAGAATGAGGGGGAAAAATCTGTCCTTTCTTTTTCTTATGTGTCGCCCGCTGAAGTAGGGTACCCACCAACCGCGGTAAGCTGGTTAGGTAATGATGGAGCAGGCAATGTTTAGGGCACCTTTTCTAGCCCCTTCCTCATGCCATGGAGGTGAGCAGTGCTTTCCTAAAGAGGGCTGCTCAGTCACTCAGGGGGCTGCCGAATCCCACTGCTGCTCCGATCAGTGGAAGACGACCATATGGCCTGAGCCGCCTGTGTGTAGGTCTGCGACTACGACTGCCAGCGCATCCACGCCTGCCGCTTCGCCGCTCGCCCATCGCCACAGGACTTGTTGTGAGTGGATGGATGAGTGGATGAAAGAGTGACTTGCGCAGTGATTTGGTTTAAAGTGAGGAAGAGTTGCGCAATTCGTCGACCTCACTCTCTCGCCTGGGTCCATCTTAATCCAGTGGCAAGACAAGTCAAGACGACTGGAGATGAAGTCAGGTGCAGTGGATGACCATGGCTTTCTACGTGCCTCGCCATGCTCCTTACGCTCCACAGCGCGTTGCTGGTAATCGCCGTCATGCCCGTTGAACCAACAGGTGGTTTCTTCCGCGCAGTCTACCGAATCCAGTCTTCGCATGCATGGGTAGGCAGACCCTAACTCACCGAAGGTTTATAACCAGTCGGCTACCCTCACCTAGTTTAGCCGGCCTGTCAAAGCCGTTTCCCGGGGGGTGGCCGCTGTCGCATGCTGACAGCTACGAGGAGCCACAGGTGAGAGCTGAATGCCAGGTTTGGACCAAAGGTCTATTTCTACCACTGTTATTACTGCTGCTGCAGCTAACACTACTACTACTACTGCTACTACTACTACTACTACTACTACTACTACTACCTACTACTACAAGTCTACTTCTACCACTATTATTACCATTACTGCTGCTACTACTACTAAGTCTATTTCTACCACTGTTATTACTGCTGCTGCAGCGAACACTACTACTACTACTAATACAGCTGCTGCTATTAACTACTGCTACAACTGATACTACTACTACTGCTACTACATCTACTAATACTGCTACTACTACCACTGCAACTTCTACTACTCATCATGTGACGTATTCTTTCCAGAACGTTGTCTCCATTACAGCTGCTCTGAACGCATCACGATTCTGGGCAAGTCGACCTGCATCAGCCAAAGACAAGTTCAGACTGTCTGTGATGTCCTGGGTCCACCGTCGTCTAGGTCGACCCCTTCCCCTTTTTCCAGGGACCAGGCCTTCCGTCACGGTTTTTTCCAGACTACTACTACCACTATTATTACCACTTCTGCTGGAGCTGCTGCAGTTAACAGTAATACTACTACTCCACAGCTACTACTACTACTACTAATAATAACAATAATACTTCTACTGCTCTTGCTGTTGTATAGGTAAACTGTCGTCCTCAGCTGACTTTAGCGCCGCCTTAATGTTTTAGTTGTGTGGTTTCGGAGCGTCTGTCAGGATACAGCGGTACAACAGAACCAACAGTTCCCTCTAGCATATCGTAAGAAGCTACTAAGGTTATGTTGTGAAATGGCTGGCAACGTCACTATATAAAAAATTGTAACAAAAACCACTTCTGCAAGAGTATATGGCGTGATTTTTTTTCCTAGGTATACTGCAATGTGGTTTATAGCAGTGGTGGTCTCGTGCCCATAATGAGTGAAAATAGAGAAAGATGAAACCGTCTTTATGTGACAGTGTCATAATAAATAAACGACTTAACTAGGTACCGGTCACAGAAAACCATGACATCACAGATATGTCATCTGGTTTTGACGTGTAATCTCCCTTTACTATTAGAGTCTGTCTATTCTAACGGCGAGACCAGCTTATCAGTTTAACTGGTATCAAGGTAAAAAATAACTAGCCATTAACCAAATAGTTGGGTTAATCGTGCCAGAAGTTGCTCTAGCATTTATGTTGTTTTTCCGACCTCGTTTCTGGAATATACTTCTTTGTCCCGTATAGGACTTTGATAATCGCTGCCAGTCTCTGTTAATATCTTGTTATTTACATGCCATAGCAACCGTAAAAATTATAGCCGCATTAGATTGAAGAAACGAAAGTCAGCATAATTAGGAGTTATAAGAAATGAGCACACGCCGGTGCTAAGTAAGCGATTATTTTTGTCTATCGCCCACCCAACATCTCTAGTGATCAGAAGAAGAGATCATTGTCGGAACGTTTGATCTTCGGTATTATACGAGTCTACCGCAGGCAGAAGTCACTGCATCAATACATCGTTCCGTTCGGTTTCCTCGTTCCTTCTATGCTCTGTCTGCTGCACACGGATTTGACTGATCTTACTTAATTTTGATGAAATGACATAATTACTGATATTGTTAAGTAACAAACGTGAATGGAAGACAGACGACGACTTTATCCCCCATTGTTAGATATACCAAACTCACCGATAAGGGACAGAGAAACCGTATATGGCCTTCGTATCGTGAAAACTCTATGGAGACGTCATAAACCTCATGCTGACCACTGCTTTCTTCAGGCATAATTAAGTCGACGTCTGAGAGTGTTCCAAGACGATAGATCCAACAATTTTCTATTGTTAGATTTATAACATTTTGTTGCTAAGATAAGATGCTTCAGTTTTTTCCCAGATGTCTTCTCCCATTCTACACAAATAATCATGCTTCATTTCGCGGTCGCTTATTGCATTTGTGAATCTCCCGTGTCATATCATTCATCCTAACACGAGGACAGTGAGAACCTGATGGGGTTACGTTCTTATAGCTTTCTTCTACCTAGTTTTTAATTGCCTGTTGCTGAACTGGCTAGTACATGAGTCGTCTAAACATGGATACTTGGTTATACTGTCTGTTCATGTCTCTTCTCCCTCACTGTCAACAATGTAGCCACCACTGCTGCTGGGCTCATCTGCTGGAAGACTTCACAAAAACATTTATATTCTATTTCACCAGTGGTTGCTGTTGTAGTTATTGTGCTTGATGTTGCTGGCCCCATGTAAACCAATTTTAGTCGTATGTTACGAATGACCTGAGGGAGTAGTAGTTGTATTCTGTGTGTCTCCACGGAGACACCTGGGGGTCGTATACAGGTCACATGTAATAGTCTATACCTTACATTGATGGAACACGACCTCGAAACATTAACATGCATATTTCACTCTAAGTTTCTCAACTAACGGAATTCGCTGCCTGTGGTCTGTTAATAACAAGAGGATCTTTCATTGCACGGAGAAACATGGAGATCAAGAGAAATCAAGTCCAACACAAAAGTAAGAATCTTCAACTCAAATGTCAAGTCAGTCCTATTGTATGGTTCTGAGACATGGAGAACAACAAAAACAACAACCAAAAAGTTACAGATTTTCATACATGGATGCTGACGTAGAATAGAAGGATTGAAGTTATGTGATAAAGTCACCAACGTGGAACTAATGACAAGAACCACACAAGTGCCAGTGGATCAAGAGATGGGAAGAAGACGCTGGCGATGGATAGAACACACATTGATGAAGCCTGTTGATAGTATTACAAGGCAGTCCTTGATCTGGAATCCCCAGGGAAAGAGAGGCAGAAGTAGACCAAAAAACACATGGAGAAGAGAACTGGATACAGAAGTGAAAATGATGAAAACTTGGAAAGAACTTGAGCTGATGACACGTGACAGGAGGGCTTGGCATGTGTTTGTTGAAGATCTATGCTCCTTGGGGAGCTAAAAGGTATCGACTGATTGGTCTGTTAATAACTACCCCCCACCCCCCTTAGACCCCCACACAAAAATGGAGAAGGAAACTGCCTAAAATAGATGGAAGCAACAGGGGTTTGACATGGTATCTATGATTTATTGATTTCTTATCGTGGTTTTAATTCTTGGAATGTTCCTCTATTAATTGCAACTAAAAACCGCGAGTTAATCTTTGCTTTATCAACTCGATAAAGCGGACAGCTAGTGCTGTGATAGATGTTGTTGATGTAATATTTGCTGTTGTTACAGTGGCGGTGATAGCTGTTACAGCACTACAGTTTTAATTTTCTGTTGTGGAAAAATTAGGCGAAGCAGCAGCTGACAACATTGATGTCTTTTTACGCACAGAGTTCAGAGTTCACCAGGAAATTATAAAATAAATTAAATAACATAGAACAAAACGTTTGTCATCATCATTGCTCTATGTCAGTGAACGTAATTTCATGAGTTTTACATATGTGCATGGCCGTTAATTCAAGATGGCGTCGCTCCATATTGTTAACTATAGAACAGACCGGCCATGTGAGATTTCTAGTCAAAGAGAAAGTGAAACCCGTAGAAATTCTTCAGATATTAATGCCATTTTGCTAGATTAATCCAGATGAAAGCTTGGAGGGAGGGGAAAATAAAGAATAAAACCTTTGCTCCCTCATGTATGTCGTAAGAGATCAAATAATATCAGGCAGTATGGGTGCACAAGGCTGTCATCCCTACCATGTTAAACAAATTCTTAAATAAACCACTGCTACATAACCACTGAATACTTTGGTACAAATGTTCTACAAGTGAGAGCCAGCTGTAAGGATGGCTCCCAGCTCTTTAAAAGGCAACAAGAGAAACAGTAATGATGGAGAAAGAAGTATTGTCAGAATCCTGCTATAGGATTGTTCCAGTAAGTTCTCCGAAGGTCGAGAAAGGTATCTACGGCCACCCACCTGCTCATACGAACGTGAATATTCGACGTGCTGAAGAGCTATTTTGGCGAATACGACGTGCATGAGACTGCATTCATAAATGGCATTAAATAGATGCAGTGTAGACAGGATTATTTGTGAAGACTTAATGTTCTATAAACGATATTCAAGATTCAGGAAACACGCAGACAGACAGACGGGCGGGCAGACAGACAGACGGACGGGTGAATAGGCGGTGAGTAGGTGGGAGGGTGGACGGAGGGCGGGGTAGCAAGTTTAGTTCATTCCTGTACTGGCTGCAGGATCAGACCAATTCTTTCAGTATTGCCAGAGCAGTCACAATAATTTACGGAGCAATACTTTGAAACATCACGTGGCTCTTATTTACCTTATTTATTTACCTTGAAAGGGAATGATGTCATTGTGATTTCAAACATTAAACAACATTTATCGGTCAAATTAAACCACCCTCATTGTCGTAGATTTTATTGAGATAGGTTGAAGATGTTTTAGGTCCCGTCTGAGCAGAGGTGATAATGGTAAACTATGTGAGAATAAGGGGTAAGAAATAGCTTTATTTTTTCCACAAGGGGGTGAGAGTGTAAGAGAAAGGACAGTCTCTGGATTGAGTAATTGCTCTAACCCCAGCCTATCTCACGACAATATTTAACTAGACTTACTTTCTCTCCTGGTACATATATATCAGTTACACTTCACTTACATATACACAATTCTGTGACATAATACGTACAGACGTGAACCAAGCTATGGATAACATATAATGGGCAGGGGTTTGACCAACACGATAACTTAGGTTTATTATGTTTATTATCTTAAAGAAATCGCATACAACAATATTATCTATCAGAAGGTATAGTTTACAGACATAAAAAATGCAAGAAAATGTATTAACCCAATAGGCTCTCCTCTACTGTAAAGGAATCCCAAAGTAGATCCTGACAAAAGTAATTAACCCAAAAGATTACAGTTAATAATAATATATATAGGGATAGACGATAAAGTAAAAGAACCAAGTCTCTAGTCAATCTATCCTGAAACAAAGAAGACAAGAAAATGATATAACAGTATTTGCGAACCCGAAAAGACTGAAGTGAGTATAATGATTATACAAAATATGAAATATTCATTTCTCTTTCTTACAGTCTGTCAGTCTGTGGCCACAAGTATTCAGCAATCACACTTACCTACTACTCTTTAACACATCTGTGTATCTTTGACATATTTCAGGGTGGTGCTATCCAAGGGACCCCAGTTCCTCCAAGAATGATTAATTTTTCCTAATGGGGAACGTCCGCTTAAATAATGCTAATATTATGTGTCAAAAAGTTCACGTCAGGTAATGCAGGTAAATATATATTGCGATCAAAAATGTTCACCATGGGCAGCACACAGATAACCGATATTTAAGGAAAATGTCTGGTGGGTACACTGTTAGAAAACCAATAAGGATAAGCAAAGGATCTCCTATCTGTTTTTATCTCTCACTCTGGGGTTGGGTGCCGGTTATGGACCCAAGTATTCCTTTTTCTGGATAAATCCACTTGAGAAAAGAAAAAAACTACGATAGTCAATATTCTGGAAACAATATTTATATATAGATATTTGGCCACCACAGGCGGATCAGATTTGCTGTGAACAATCTGGGTAATTTCTTGTCCAGTTCTGATTTTTATATTCTTTAAAATGTTTATATGTGGGGACTTTCTCTCTGTAAGAAAAACCACAAGAGAACCGCACAGGTCCAAATCTAGGACCCAATAATATTTTAAGAATGTTTCTGGAGCTATTCAGATCGCTAGATCGCAGGGTTGATCGCCTAGATGTAGAAAAAAGAAACATTTTAACAATGACATCATTATTATATTCTACACTCGTTAGGTAAGACCTCTAGATCACTCCGGTATTAAATTATATTTAAAGCCCACAAAACTCTAGTAATACACAAAATTACGCATGAAGAATAAAAGTATATTTATCTCTAATTATCAGTCGCCTAGCGTATATTAATTAATTTAAAGCGTCTCTTACTGGGGGAATAGCAAGAAATTAAATTTACTTATTACAGCTGGAACTATTTAATATGCTTATTTAATAAACACAGAAATCCCAGTGAAAACATTAACACGTTAAGGCACTCCAAATTCTAATATATATATATGATTACCGCCACACAAGGAAAAATTGACACTCTCCACGAAATCTAAAAGGAATTATCTTTATATAAAACTCCAAGATTCGCGCTAGAAGATATCACCAATTCCTGGGGCCAGACTGATAAAGAGTTTTTCTAAAACTGCGTTAATATACTGAATCGGTCCATGTTCCCATGACTGGCAAACGCACCTGCGAAATCTTCGTCCATTCTATTATCAGGTGTTAAACAGAGGTTTCAAACCTCGGCTTGACATCGCAACCTGATCTCTGGTGGTCTGCCTCTCTGTGGGAATGTCAGTAAGAGATACCGAAATAGTTTTATTTTAATCGCCCTCGAGAGAAGACAACAAAAGGGCGGATGTCCAGATAACTTATGGCATACCAAACCAGCAATCGTGGGAATGACTCGAGTTGTTTAGTTGTAAGAGAGAAAAGGGGGACTGAAGGATTAAAGAAAGAGAGGTCCGATTTTCATACGTCACAGTCGTCCCCTCTTAAAGACATGAAACCATTTCATGTTTCATTTATGACAATGGAGCTCTCTTGATCAGTAACTTGCAGGTGATTGTTGTTTTCGCTTTCCACCTCCTCTTCCATGCTCCAATTTCTACTCATAAAATCTGCTCCCGCATTCTGTTTTCCCGGAATGTATTCCACTTTGAAAGAGTACACGCTTAGTAGCAAGGCCCAGCGCATGATCCTCGCGTTGAATTCCTTATTCGCCCCAAGAAAAGCTAAAGGAGCGTGGTCTGTTTGCACCGTGAATGTTACTCCGTAAAGATATTCATGGTATTTCCTTATGCCATGAACAAGTGCTAGACACTCTCTTTCGACGGTGGAATAGTTACGTTCTGCAGCATTCAGTTTACGGCTGCCATACGCAACTGGAAATAACAGATTCGGATCGGTGTCATCTGCTTGGAGCAGGGTTGACCCGATGCCCTGACCCGAAGCGTCGACCCGCAATATAAAAGGTTTCTTGAGGTCAGGTAGTCTCAAAATGGGGTATTCAGACAATTGACCTTTTAAAGTGACGTAAGCTTGTTCGCACTTCGAATCCCAAATAACCTTGTCCGGGTGCCCTTTTTTTGTAAGGTCAGTAAGGGGTGCCGTTAGCCCGTTGAAATTCTTGATAAATTTCTGATAGTAAGCACACAGTGAGAGAAAAGAACGGGTGTCTTTCTTCGTTCGGGGTCTTTTTGCTGCAACTATTTTCTCAATGTTCTTGGTAACTGGCCACATGCAGCCTTGAGAAATGGTATGTCCCAGGAAGTCTAGCTTTTGAAATCCGATGAGACATTTGCTAGGTCTGGCTGTGAGACCAGTTTCCTGTAGTCGCCTGAAGAGCATAGCAACCGTAGCAATATGTTCATCATAGTTTTCCGATGCAATTAATATGTCATCCATGAAATTATGGATATGGGGACTTTGCAAGGGTTCTAAAAGCTTCCTCATCATTCTGGTGAAGACTCCTGGTGCATTGTGCAATCCGAACGGCATTACGTTAAAAGTGTAGTGTCCTTCACTGGTGCTAAAAGCTAACAAAGGCTTAACTTCCTCCTTGACTGGTATTTGGTAGTAACCTTTACTCAAGTCAATCTTTGAGAAAATTCTTGCCTTGCTAAGCTTAGTGAACAGCTCAGAAGCGCTCTGTAGAGGTTCGGGCTGGAATTCCGTTACTGTGTTAAGTAAACGATAATCTATGCACAGCCGAACTTCCTTATTGGGCTTCTGTAACAGTACTACACTCGAACTATAAGGAGAGGTAGACTCACTGATAATTTCTGCTTGACGCAGCTTGTCTATCTCTCCGCGTAGTGCATCAGCTTTAGCATACGGAATGGGGTAAACTCTGGTTCGAACAGGGGTTTCGTTGGTCAGTTTCATATCGAATTCTATGAGATTTGTTCGACCAGGTACATCCGTCAAGACTGCAGTGTACTGTTTCAGTAGCGCCCTGGTTTCTGTCTGTTGTGCTTCCGAGAGATTTTCGCCGAATTTGACATCTTTGAAAGATTCCGTTTGTTGCAATGGATACTCCATGCAACTATCGTCATCTTCCTCATCTTCCGTCGCTATGGCGACCGCCAGGAGATGTTCGGAGGACGGCACCGGTCTTTCCAAGTATTTCTTTAGCAGATTTACGTGGTAGACCTTCTCCTTTCCTTTAATAGAGATCTTGTAGTTAGTGCGGGAGATCTTTTTAAGGACGGTAAACGGCCCTTGCCATCCGATGCGAAGTTTGTTGTTTCCGGTTGGATGTAGCAACAAAACTTTCTCCCCTGGTTGGAGTTCTCTCTCTTTCGCTGCTTTATTGTATCGTTGAGCGTGCTTTGCGCGTGCTTTCTTAAGGTTGGTTGTTGCTAGGTCCCATCCTAGTTGTAACCTTTCCTTGAGCTCTGATACATATTTGCTTGCTGAGACGACTGTCTCGTCAGCCTTATGGTCTGTCAGGGACCGAAGTAAGGCTTCTAGCGGCCCCTTAATAGGTCTGCCGAATAAAAGTGTAGCTGGTGGAAATCCTGTAGATGCCTGGGGAACCTCCCTGTAGGCGAATAAGGCTGCAGGAATGAAAAGGTCCCAATCTTCAGGTTTCTCTTGTCCCAGCTTACGTAACATCATGGTGAGGCTGCCATTGAAGCGCTCCACAAGCCCATTTCCGGCCGGATGGTAGGGGCTTGTGTGGATGTGTTTGGCCCCCAAGATCTTAAAGATCTCCTCCATTAACAGGCTACGGAATTGGGATCCATTGTCCGTAAAAACTTGTTGAGGGAATCCCAACCGTGTAAAGATTTGCACCAGGGCTTCTGCGACATGCTTGGAATCTGTGCATGTTAGCGGTACAGCTTCGGCCCACATTGTGCAAGTGTCGACTAAGGTCAGGATGAACCTGTTCCTTCTTTTGGTCCTTTCCAGGGGTCCAATGATGTCGACAGCAACCCGTTCAAATGGAGTCCCCACAATTGGCATTTGCCCCATGGGTACTGGGGGTGTCAAGTGCTTGGGTGCTACCCGTTGGCACTGGGCACAGGATTTCACATACCTGATAATGTCAGAGTTCATTCTTGGCCACCAATAGTGGGTTTGTATTCGCTGAATAGTGGCGTTTTGTCCCATATGTCCGCTAAAGGGAAGAGAGTGCCCCATTTCTAAGATTTGATCTCTGTACTGTCTCGGTACTAGGAGCTGGTTATGCCCTTGATCAGGTTTGCCCGTTCTGCGATACAGTACACCATCCTTAGAGAAGATGTCTCCGTTGTGTCTGGGGTCCTTAGCCATGGGCAGTTTCCTAAAGCAGGGCTCCAAGGTAGGGTCCTTTTGTTGCGCCTCTTTTAGTTCCTTAGGTAACACATTTGGCGCAGGCTCCCGTTCCTTCTGGGCTTGCCCTCTTGTGGTTACTGCTGCCACAATCGGCTCTTTCGGTCTCCCAATAAACACGTATCTACATCCCAGGATAACTGGGTAAATAGGATCATCCATAATGGCCGCTTTAATAACACCTCTGACAAAATCAGAGTGTATTTCTACCAGTGCGATAGGAAGCGTCCTGGGTGCATCACTCTTGAAAACTCCACTAAGTTTGACGGTGTCTTCTGTCTCTTGACCGGGTTTGACCAGGTGCCTTGCGACTATACAGTCAAAGGATAAACCCGTGTCAAAAAGACAAGATGTTGAAGTCCCGTTCAAAATAACAGTTCCTCGCGTTGAGGGCCTCTCCCCCTCAGGTTGAGAATCACTGACATTGATTCTTCCTTGCGAGGCTGTTTGCAAGCATCCGATGCGATTTGGCCCGGTGTGCTTGCCCTGATCAGATGTCCCGTGCGCAGGGGTTTTCCCTTTGTCACCGTGTCCTTTCTGGCCGCGCTGCCACGTAGGACGGTGGGGTTGATCAGGATTGTTGTGGGTGGGATATCTGGTTTTGAAGAATTTCGATTTTTCCTGTGGAGGATATTGGGGTACGGCTTCTCGTTGGTTATGGTGATGGGAAGAATGGGAAGACTGCTCTAGATTATTTTTTTCGAGCAGGCTCATCTGTCGGTTTGCGTTTGGTGCTGGGAAGCTCGGCCATAGCATTTATGTACCGTTCAGACTTACTGAGAATGTCATCTAACTTGACTGCGCCTTGTTCAGCCAGGAATCTACGGGTTTCACTTGACAAAGTGGTTTTTTATTTGTTCTATAAGAACGAACTCCTCAAGACCTTCGTAGGTGAGAGGGAGCTCGGAAAGCTCCATGCACTTTGTCAAATATCCCTTCAGCCGGGAAGAAAACTGCTGAAATGTTTCAGTGCTCTCCTTTCTGCTGTTTCTGAACATTTGTAGAAACTTACGAGCGTTCATTTCGAAACGCTCAAGTAAAGCCTTCTTTAGCAGGTCGTAGTTGTCTTGACTGCTTCCCAGTTTCATGTAGACTTCATAAGCACTACCTTTCAAAGCCTGTGAAAGCTTTAGGCACCACCGGGAACTCTCTAACCCATACAGATTTGCCATTCTCTCAAATTTTTCTAGAAACGAGTCAATTTTCTCATTGGGGCTTGGGAAGGGTTCCAGGGCGAAAGACATAGCTGTGAGTTGGGGAGAATGAGTGCTGGAGTGATCAGTTAACGATGAATGGGGAGATGACGGCTCTCCATTGCTGGAAGTAGAGGCAGCCCCGCGACTTTGGACTTCTAGAGCCTTAAGCGCCAACTCGTGCTGTCTCTCCTTCTCTCGTTCCTCGTATTGTCTCTCATTCTCTCTTTCATTTGCCCTGCGAGCTTCCATCTCTGCCTCAATTTTCTTCTGCTCTAATAGAGATTGACGCTCTTCCGCTTCTTTCCTATCCGCTTTATCTTCCTTCTCTCTAGCTTCTGCTACTTTCTGCTCCGCGTCATATCGGTCAAGTTCTGTGTTGACGAACGCGGTCACTTCCTCTCCTTGCAATCCTGTCTCCCTTGCTTCCTCTCTCAGCATAGTCCTAAGTTTTACACGCTCAGCCATGTTAGAGAACTGAATGCCACTTACCCGAGGAAAAAAGAAGGAAAGAAGGAGAAAAACTATATCCTTAGCCGCTTACGATAAAAACCAACAAAGATGTTATTCTTTACCCTGAGATACCTCCTCCTGTTATCAGTTTACTAATCTATCGCTGTTATCTCTGGCACTTAGGCTCCTAATACAGACGACTTAATCCAAAAGTGGTAGATCAGATAACCTGGAAAAACTACTATTACTAACGGTGGAGAAAAATATTTTTATTTAAAAACAATTTAAGGAGAAAAAAAAATTTCCTTAAAAAAGTTAAACTCCACCCCAAAACTTGCCCACTGAAATCAGTTAAGAGAAGGGACGTTATTAACTTGACTAAAAGTCAGAACAAGCCGTCCTTTGCTTAGCTCAACTCTGCTGCTTAAAAAAAAAAAACCCTAGTGATTGATAAACAATCACGCGAAATAGCGGTCTGTTACAAAATTACCAAATATCATATATTCAACAAAGATTATTATCAAAACAAGTTTCCCGTAACTATTGCTGTGGAAAGAAACAAATCCTATATGTGTGTATGGTCAAACACCCAGTAACTAAGAGCGTTGTCTAGGGGGTAATTATTTATTCCTTAAATCACAAGACAAACTCACATCACACTCTATCTAGATGAAACTTCTGATTCAGTATCAGACTTTAGACATTTATCTAGACTCAAACTTGGATCTTAATCTCGCGACGAGCCAACCATTTATGTCGTAGATTTTATTGAGATAGGTTGAAGATGTTTTAGGTCCCGTCTGAGCAGAGGTGATAATGGTAAACTATGTGAGAATAAGGGGTAAGAAATAGCTTTATTTTTTCGACAAGGGGGTGAGAGTGTAAGAGAAAGGACAGTCTCTGGATTGAGTAATTGCTCTAACCCCAGCCTATCTCACGACAATATTTAACTAGACTTACTTTCTCTCCTGGTACATATATATCAGTTACACTTCACTTACATATACACAATTTTGTGACATAATACGTACAGACGTGAACCAAGCTATGGATAACATATAATGGGCAGGGGTTTGACCAACACGATAACTTAGGTTTATTATGTTTATTATCTTAAAGAAATCGCATACAACAATATTATCTATCAGAAGGTATAGTTTACAGACATAAAAAATGCAAGAAAATGTATTAACCCAATAGGCTCTCCTCTACTGTAAAGGAATCCCAAAGTAGATCCTGACAGAAGTAATTAACCCAAAAGATTACAGTTAATAATAATATATATAGGGATAGACGATAAAGTAAAAGAACCAAGTCTCTAGTCAATCTATCCTGAAACAAAGAAGACAAGAAAATGATATAACAGTATTTGCGAACCCGAAAAGACTGAAGTGAGTATAATGATTATACAAAATATGAAATATTCATTTCTCTTTCTTACAGTCTGTCAGTCTGTGGCCACAAGTATTCAGCAATCACACTTACCTACTACTCTTTAACACATCTGTGTATCTTTGACATATTCCAGGGTGGTGCTATCCAAGGGACCCCAGTTCCTCCAAGAATGATTAATTTTTCCTAATGGGGAACGTCCGCTTAAATAATGCTAATATTATGTGTCAAAAAGTTCACGTCAGGTAATGCAGGTAAATATATATTGCGATCAAAAATGTTCACCATGGGCAGCACACAGATAACCGATATTTAAGGAAAATGTCTGGTGGGTACACTGTTAGAAAACCAATAAGGATAAGCAAAGGATCTCCTATCTGTTTTTATCTCTCACTCTGGGGTTGGGTGCCGGTTATGGACCCAAGTATTCCTTTTTCTGGATAAATCCACTTGAGAAAAGAAAAAAAAACTACGATAGTCAATATTCTGGAAACAATGTTTATATATAGATATTTGGCCACCACAGGCGGATCAGATTTGCTGTGAACAATCTGGGTAATTTCTTGTCCAGTTCTGATTTTTATATTTGTCGTGGAACGACTTCTCACCGATTCTTTTCTTCTGTCTATTATTTTATATCTCTACTAAAATCTCTCGCTAGATTGTAAAATAATTCCCTTCAGTTGACTTTTTCATTCTTATAATGAAAAAGTCTCTCTCTCTCTCGCTAGTCTTAGATTTAACAGTATTTTACTAGCTCAGGATTCTCGGTCCAAGGTAATAAATTATTCACTTCGCCAGCAAAAGTCGAAGGTGGAACACGGTACAACGATTCGAACAGGAAGTCGACCGTCTTTGTTGTTCACGAACTGGACGCATGTAAAACAGCCGGAAACGATGGACGCTAGTGCGAGTTGAAATGAAGGTAACTTTATACCCCTGGGACCAGAACAGAATTTGCACACAACCCACCCCTGCCCGGAACAGATCCTGGAATATTGGAGGGAATTTTCTGCATTCTTCTTGTAACCATCATTCGGAGCAGACTCTGGGCCCAAGTGGGCATTTCATGTTGCGAAATAGTTGTAGTGAATTCGTTGAGCGAAGTAAGTAGATCTAACTAATAATGCTGATTTTATAACATGAATAATCATATGTTTATCAACAGCTTGCTATTGCAGTAACTTTTTGTAAAGTTTAAATGCATTTCCATTTTCAGTGACAATAATTGTTATTTGCATATTTACAGATCACTCAAACTAATGTATGAGTTGCTGAGGTCATAGACCTAATTAACTCCTGATCTTTATCTCAAAGCCTGGCAGAAATAAGACAGGGTTAAAATAATTGATGTATATTATTGTTGTTACTTTGAGATTTGCATATTGATCCAAGCAAAATAGAAGTGTATTAGTGGTTCTTCTATTTTCTATTTCTTATAAGACTTCTGTGTTCTCTGTCAAGACTACAAACTTGATAACAGTGTCTCAATCACTTCTTCTCACTTTGTCACATAAGGGACATTAATGTGTTTTTTTTCATTATGGAAGGTTCTTTACATGTATTTAATGCAATCCTATGCATATACCATGTTGTATGATTGAAGAACTATTTTATGTATGATTGAAGAACTATTTTATTATCAGTATATGAATGTTATTTGCTACAGGAACCAGGACTTTAAGAATGCTTGAAATTATTTAGCTATTTAATGAATTTACCACTTGACTGACAAAATGTAAGTCAGTAGTTCTCAAGCCTTGAGACCATGACTACCCTCAAAATGATTTACTGCTCGAGTAAGCAAGAATGTAAATCATTGGTTCTCAGACCTTGGCCGCAATGACACCCCACCAAGTTAAAGCAGCATAGGAAACTATTACCCAGTGGTTCTCAAATCATTGTTGACAGTAACCCCGGAATTAAAATACTGCTCTATGGGCACTAGGTGAACCAGTGGTTCTCAACCATTTGATGACCCCAGCCCCTACCTCACAGTTTGTGAAACTCATTGCCACATGGGGAAAACCACTGCTGTAAATAAGCAGACAGCCAGATAGAGACTGAGAACTCAAGATACACTATAATGTCAGTTAAGAAGTGGTAGTTTATATCTAATAGATAACACAGTTACTAAATAGTAGTTAACCTTGTGTTAATTTAATTTCTGATGGACGCTTACCGGCCATCAGACTTAGGAGATGACTGCTCTTGAAACAACTAATGGGATTTCATTTGTTTCCAGTCCACCCAGGTTGCGGTTGCAAAGATACTAAACCAGGTTGCGGTTACCAGATACTAACCCAGGTTGCGGTTACCAGATACTAAACCAGGTTGCGGTTACCAGATACCTAAACCAGGTCCAGGGTACAAGTCCATGGTACCAAGATTACCCTTACCCAACCTTATCCTATCACCCAGTAACCATCCCACACATCCCATAAACAGAAGAGGCATTCAGCAGAGGTGACTTACCCCATCCTTATCTGTGATGTGCACTGAGTCCAGGGAAGCAGACTCTGACACCCTCTGAACCCATTAACTGTTATAAGACCAACCTACTGGGGCAGACCAAACCAAGAGAGTTCGAACCAAAATCATCTCCGCAGCTACTACAGTCCTTGAGGAGATGAGTATTAACACCTACCAGCAACACTACCATAGAAAAGATCTCGGGTCCAAGTGATGACCACACTAGTTGATTTTTTTTTAATAAACAGTAGAGCTAAACTATTTTTCATATTTATATGTATAATAACAAATGTAAGATTCTATACCCTTTTATCCAACTTTACATAACAGAGTCTGTTGTTATTTTTCTTGTTAACTTTATTTGGGTTGTATTTTGTTTTAAATATAATTCTACACCCTGGGGGCTCGGCCATAATTCAATTAACTTCTATTGGGTCGGGATATTTTAATTGTGGCTGGACACCAAATCTCTTTCTCAACCTTGTGTCTTTTACACAGTCCTTTTGTAGGATCCCTGAGGAAGAATTTATCGTCCAGAAAATATCTTGTTTAGGTACCAGAATTCTCTTTTAAGTAATTTCTAGTACACTATTTCCCGAGGAGAGGCAGTTCTATTATAAACTCGGAAGCTATCAATAAGACATTATTATCTTTATTCTTCCATTCCATCCAAGCTGTCCTATCTCCTCAAAACACCTCGCGACAATATTCTTTAAAATGTTTATATGTGGGGACTTTCTCTCTGTAAGAAAAACCACAAGAGAACCGCACAGGTCCAAATCTAGGACCCAATAATATTTTAAGAATGTTTCTGGAGCTATTCAGACCGCTAGATCGCAGGGTTGATCGCCTAGATGTAGAAAAAAGAAACATTTTAACAATGACATCATTATTATATTCTACACTCGTTAGGTAAGATTTCTAGATCACTCCGGTATTAAATTATATTTAAAGCCCACAAAACTCTAGTAATACACAAAATTACGCATGAAGAATAAAAGTATATTTATCTCTAATTATCAGTCGCCTAGCGTATATTAATTAATTTAAAGCGTCTCTTACTGGGGGAATAGCAAGAAATTAAATTTACTTATTACAGCTGGAACTATTTAATATGCTTATTTAATAAACACAGAAATCCCAGTGAAAACATTAACACGTTAAGGCACTCCAAATTCTAATATATATATGATTACCGCCACACAAGGAAAAATTGACACTCTCCACGAAATCTAAAAGGAATTATCTTTATATAAAACTCCAAGATTCGCGCTAGAAGATATCACCAATTCCTGGGGCCAGACTGATAAAGAGTTTTTCTAAAACTGCGTTAATATACTGAATCGGCCCATGTTCCCATGACTGGCAAACGCACCTGCAAAATCTTCGTCCATTCTATTATCAGGTGTTAAACAGAGGTTTCAAACCTCGGCTTGACATCGCAACCTGATCTCTGGTGGTCTGCCTCTCTGTGGGAATGTCAGTAAGAGATACCGAAATAGTTTTATTTTAATCGCCCTCGAGAGAAGACAACAAAAGGGCGGATGTCCAGATAACTTATGGCATACCAAACCAGCAATCGTGGGAATGACTCGAGTTGTTTAGTTGTAAGAGAGAAAAGGGGGACTGAAGGATTAAAGAAAGAGAGGTCCGATTTTCATACGTCATACTCATATATAGATGACTACATTTTATTAACAAAAAACACACATTCACTTTCAGAATTCGTCATGAGAAGAAAGGCGGGGCGTGGTGTCCGCGACGTCAAATAGAAGAAAACGTGTATGAGTACTTACAGATAGACCTGGGCAAACTTAAGGTCATCACCAAGGTTGAGACACAGGGACGCTTTGGTAACGGACAGGTAAGAAATTAATTTGACAGATCATCACCATCATCATCATCATCCTTCTCACGTTCGATTGTCCAGGGCAGTATTGTCTCTTTGCAGCTAGAGTTCCTCCACCCTTTTTTTTATAACCAGTTCCATTTTTTACTGCCTTGTGCTATTTTCTTTTTCTATTATCTTCACTCATGTACGTTCACCATCCTATGTCCAGTATATTCACTCATGTTAGTTCACTATCCTATGTCCAGTATATTCACTCATGTTAGTTCACTATCCTATGTCCAGTATATTCACTCATGTACGTTCACCATCCTATATCCAGTATATTCACTCATGTTAGTTCACCATCCTATGTCCAGTATATTCACTCATGTTAGTTCACTATCCTATGTCCAGTATATTCTCTCATGTTAGTTCACTATCCCATGTCCAGTATATTCACTCATGTACGTTCACCATCCTATGACCAGTATATTCACTCATGTTAGTTCACCATCCTATGTCCAGTATATTCACTCATGTTAGTTCACCATCCTATGTCCAGTATATTCACTCATGTTAGTTCACTATCCTATGTCCAGTATATTCACTCATGTACGTTCACCATCCTATGTCCAGTATATTCACTCATGTTAGTTCACTATCCCATGTTAAATATCTTCACTCATGCTAGTTCACTATCCCATGTCCAGTATCTTCCGTCATGTTAGTTCATTATCCAGTGTCCAGTATTTTCACTCATGTTGATTCACATAGGATGCTATTTCCAGTATTTTCACTCATGTTAATTCATTATCCTATGTCCAGTATTTTCACCCATGTTAATTCACTATCCTATGTCCATTATCTTCACTCATGTTGACTGGCTGTATTGTGTCACTTAGTTTTATGTACTTGGTAAGGTGTGTTCTGTTTTTCTGTCCATTGAACAATTTGAACTGCCTACGTCATTCTTAAACCTTTTATGTTAAAACCAGTTCTTCGCATCTTCCAGCCTTTTTCTTTATTATTGGCAGTTTAAATTACACGAGATAGAATTGGCTTTATATTTGACGTCTTTGTGTTACTTTGAATTGTTGATTTGTCTGATCGTTGTGTTATGACTGGTCCTTGGGTTTGTTGCTTGGTTTGTTCATCGACTGAGAACTTGTCTGTGTCGTCTCAGTATGTCAATCGATGCGCATGTCTGTTTGCCTGCCGCAGTAAATAGATATTGAAATAGAATCGAACTATTTTTGCTCGTCTGCTATTAACAATACATATCGTCACTTGGCAGTCCTTGTTCTGGAACCACAATAATAAGCGTAACAGGGTAGATCGAAAAACATACGGAAAGGAGAACTGGTGACAGACAGCACAGTAGACATAGAAGGAACTGGTACGGATGGTGCAGGGCAGTTTGTTAGGTATGGAAGCCCCATGCTTAACAAAAGCCGAAAGAGAAAAGGAGAAACAATCCAGCTTGTGACATAATTTTTGGGTCGCTCTCTTGTCCGTATTCTGTGACAGTTGTTGTACTGACTTACTGCATGCTTTTCAGTGGTTGGCACCTTTTTCTTTCTCTGCTATGTAGCAGATATTTTGTATTTTCAAACATTCTTACACTCCTTTCAGTGATAAGTCGTCATGTCTGTTTGGTTACCCGTTCCTCCCTGCTTTGCAAGGAACGGCTGAGATAATATTACCCAACAATCGTGTTGGTTAATCTCGGATGTGGCCGTAATCAGACTACAGATTAACACTAAAATCGCCCCAGCGACTTTGGTTAAGTATTGATTAGGCGAAACGTGTCGCACTTGCCAAGATGGTAAAGAGACGGATTTTGTGTGCACAAGCGACGGATCAGGAGACTGCTTGTCTGGGCGACACATTCTGGACAGACATGAATGACATAATAATTTCCTGTCCACCTGTTTCAGAGGAAAGTAAGATGTTGTAATTGTAGGCATTGCAGAGAAGGCAATCGTATGTTTTTTTGCCATATATGGGAGAGATGACCTTTGGCATCACGCACAGAATTTCAGGCGGAAATGATTTTGAATTACCCCACCTAAACACGTATGTTTTAAAACGATTGGCAGACATTAGGAATGAAGGCACAACACCCATTCCGATTGGAGCCCTGCTTAACATCGTAACAAACACATGTGGGGGGAAACTTGCAATATAATCTGACACTTTTTGCAAGTCTAGTTCATTGTGAGATTCGCTTTCGAAGACGGCCACCAGACTGCCGGAGTTAAGACTAAAATCAATTCCATTTATCAGACCGGACTTTGTTTGAGCAATTTTGAGGACTTCAGAGCCCAGAATAAACTCTACCATTTAACAAGGACAACCGGAATCTGAGGAATCTAAAACACAGAGTCATAGTGGGAACTTATTGTTAAAGTAACGACCCCCGAGAACACGTGTAAGAGGCCCATTCAAGTACCTTTATTCCTCTGAGCAAACAGTCTGTGAGACAAGATTGGCGTAAGTTGTACATTTTACATTCTATATTTTTCATTACTAACATGTGAACTAATATGTATAATTGCCATGTGAATATTAATATGTGAAAATTGCTAGTGGATGTCCAAGTCATTTGAGGCTGGCAACCTCAGCATATAGAATGATGATTTCATGAACTACCACTGCAAGGGCTGTTGACTGCTTTATTGCTAGTTTCCTAAAGAGAACTAAAAGCATTAGTAGTCCCATGGAGCAGGGAGGGAAAGATGAACGAAATTATGTACATTCTAATTATAATATTTGCATTTAACAAACCAGTGTAAATGTCTATGTAAACATATTTACTTTAAAAATAATGAAAGTTTTCAAGCTTTTCAACCAGTGTAGATGTAACTGAAAACATATTCAATCTATATTGTGAACATTTTTCAATCAGTGTAGATGTAAATATATTCTGTCTGTACTATTAACCTTTTTATTTGAATGTGAAGTTTAACAAGGACAACCGGAATCTGAAAAAAGTTTTCTTACGAGGGATTAAGATTAATTCTCATCGAGGGTAAAGTCTGAGGTAGACGTGATGGTGGAATAGGAAGATGGGGACACATAAGTATGTGTCGGGAAACTCAATACTCAGAGGGTATTTTCTATTCTTTTACCATACTAGTGGGTGGTTCCAGTTGAGGGTACTATCTCTTGAACAAGAAGGGTACAAGTGGCCTGTAGTCAAAGCTAGATGCCATCATCAGAAGGGGCTTAAAGACGAGGGACCAACTTTGTAGACACTCCCTGACACTTCTGGGAACGTGCTGCGCCCTACAACCTTGACCAGCGACGAGCGTATTCAGCGACCCAGTCTACCAAGAACCAAACCACCAGAAGGAGCAGACCCGTCACTGACAACTACGTAACCCATAAAAGCTGCCAAGTGATTTCCTTTACAAACTATCATTCCACCACAACAGTAATGATAATTTTTCTGATAAATAATTATTCATTTTTTAAAACCTTGTTAAAGCCTAAGTGATTATTAAATCTGTTATTTGAAATATACAAATTAACGTTGATTTAGTCATTTTGAATGTACTGCATGTTTGTCTCAGTCAGTTTACTAAAAACACTCTGAACAGAGCCATACCATAATAAGAAGAATTCCACTGAGAAATCAGAATTGGGGCTTGAACGAGCTGAAATTAATAATTGCTTAATTCTTCATAAAAGGCGGCGGATCAGATATTCGTTAACAATTGCCCTGCCAAACGCAGCGTTGTTCTTGATTTCTGAAATATCTTATGAAAACTCCATTGAGATAGAAGCATCTTTATTCTTCTTTTTTTTTTTGTACGCCCGCTAATACTCGAGGCGAAATCTCAGGTTATTATTTTTATGTCTAACCTGACATTGATTTTACGTGAGTATCCCTTTTTTCTTGTACAGAGACAGGTGTCCCTCGCCATTCAGGCAAATACTCTCCGATTTCGGAGGTACCCATTACAGCTGGGTCGGCTCAGGAGCCGCCAATCCCTGGTCGACGACACTCCTTCAAATATCTTCGCCAGGTCTCGAGTTAATCCAGTCCAAATCCCGGTCGACGAAAAATCCTCAAATGCCGTCACCCGGGTTTGATCCTGGATCACCCGGTCGCCAGAGCGGTGTGGTAACCACTACGCTAGCGCGGCTCCCTTTATTCTTCTATCTACAACTCTCCGAAGAGTAATCTTGTGCGAAGGGACACCTTTGAAGACCCATATTACATACTCTTGAGTTTTGGTCACTGTATAGTGGCAGACTTGTGCTATGCAAATGTCATTGAGCGGATAGCAATGATTGAGTTATTCAGCTTACATATGTTAGTACTACTTTGTTTAGTATACACCCAGTACACCAAACGTTCGGAGTTTCCACGCAGAGAGAGCCGTATCTTCTAGAAAATTGATCCTGGGTGAAGAAGCATTATGTTACAGTAGGGTGCCTGGCTGTTACCGCACCATCAAATCTCAAAGCAGTTTTAG